>VZQC01010207.1:1844663-1980999 GCA_009823505.1 Rhizomys pruinosus
GAGAGATCAAGTTAAATACAGATAGATATACATCCGTGTCCTCTCCCGACCCCATCCCCCCTTCCCAATCATCACCATTTCAGAAGTCTCATTTTCGGATGCAGTCTTTCTGTTGTTCTTTGTTACTATGCATCCCTCTCCAGAAAATATTTATATCTGGGTGTGTTGGATACTAGCATCCACTATAGACAAGAAGGGACAAACATTTGTCGTTTGTTTTCTGGACTATAGGTCCACTTAACTGTTCGCGATATGTTACTTCACTTAAACATAATGTCTTCACGAGGGTCCTACCATTTAACCTGCAAAGTTTCATGATGGTTGTCCTCTCTTACTGCTGCATAGAACTACAATTGTAACATGGTGAGCGCACATTTTTCTCTATCCACGTCGTCAGTTGAGGGCAACCTGGCTGGTTCCACTTTTTGCTAATGGTAAACAGAGCTGCAATAAACTAGCTGTGCATGATCTTTGCAGTAAGTTGTGTCTTGGTGGGTATAAGCCCGGAGTGGTATGAACTGGGGTCAACTGGTAAGGCCTCATTTGAGTCTTTTAAAGGGTCTCCACACTGTTTTTCCATAAGTGGCTGTACTAGTTTTAGATTCCCACCAGCAATGGATGAGTGTTATCCCCCTTCCCCGCAACCTCTCCAGCATTTTGTAACATTCGTGGTTCCTGATCCTGCCAGTCTTATTGGAGTAAGGGTGATTCCTAAAGTGGTTTTAATTTCGCATTTCCCTTAATTATCAGAGATGTTGAAACAGTTCTTAAGATGTTTCTCATAAGCCATCTCTAATTCCTCCTCTTGTGAAGTCACATTCAGATCTTTGCTCCAATCTTTTGAGTGATTCATTGTTTTCTTCTTCTCTTGTTTTCTTTTTTTTTTTTTCTGTATTAACATATTTAATTGATGTGAGTTCAGCGAGTACTCAGTTTCACCTAAGAACTGTCTACAGGATACATGGTGTTTTAGGACTAGGTAAAAGTAAATATGTGTAATATAAACAATTGGTTTACAGACTCTGATAAAAACGGTAATGCATCTGAGGTTAAATAGATAGATATAATTTGCTGTTGTCCAACATTTGTTTTACAAAATCTGTAGAGCATAACTTTGGGTATTGGACAAAAAATGTTCTCTATAATTTCTCTGTTGTAGAGTATCACCTTGTGAGCATTCTCTTAAAGATGCTTTCCACAGCAAACCATTAAAGTTTGCTTCCCCCGTTCCATCATCTAGACGATCAACCCAAACGCTGGGTGCTTTGCTGAATCTGTGCCTTGTCCACCCCTAGTAGTTGCCTATACTACCATCCCGGTCTATCTGGGACCGCTGGTAAAAAACGGGGGGGGACGGTAACAGACAGCACATGAACCCCCGTCGTCACCCCCTTGCACTTCATCTTAAAACACCCCTCCTACTGGGAAAAGATTTGTAATTTCCCACCGGCACCACGTCCCCAAACTTACACGGCTTGAGAAAGAAAAAGAACAGCTTTTGCACTTGATAGTGGATGTACCAAAAACCGTGGCAACTGAAAGGTTTACGCCGTCTGAACACTGAAAGGAAGAAAAAACCTCAGATTGCCATAAACATCGAACCTTCTGTGGATCCTTACATTAACAACTATCTATAATGAGTCCTAATGAAACTTATACCTTCTAGTGCAACAAAGGTTTTGAAAAAAATATGACTTTTTGCCTCCCCCCCCCATAGAACAGGAGAAATATGACGAGATGAAGGTGCATTTCCGAAAACGGTGGTAAATTGGAGACAACCACTATTTATAGAGGATCAAAGGTTACGTGCGACACACTAAGCATCAGGGTCAGCCATGGAACCAGGAACGGGTCGCAGCAAGCTGTTCCGAGCATCCGAGGAACCATCGCCAAGTCGACACTCGCGACGAGCGGTGCGGGCGGCGAGAGGAGGAGGGCGGCCGAGTTGTGTACGTGTCTGGGGCAGGTCTGCCACCTGTGCCCGCTTCAGAGCTGAGGGAACAAGCGCGGAAGAGGGGGCGTGGTGAGAATGTGGAAAGGCGCGATTTGGGGTGAACGGTGAAACTACAAGCGATGAGTCTGGACACTCATTGAAGTCAACTTGATTGAACACAACTACTGTCAACCTCCACTGAAGGTGGACTGTGGGGGTTTGGGCATCAAAAGTCTGCAAATTGGTTTTGCACAAGGATGCTGTATGACGCAATGGATTTATCACTTATGACTAAAAATGAGGAAAAAAAAAAAAAAAAACCGGGAAGATGGCAGAACAGTGTATGGCAAATACATGATCGTGGGAATGGGGTGGGGGGTGGGGGGGAAGGGAAAGGGAAATATGCCTGATCTGATTGGAAAATGATGTATAAATGAGTTTAAAAAGACACCAAATAAAAATTAAAAAAAAAAAAAAAGACAAAAAAAAAAATACAGAAAATACAGATAGATAACTGGAATCGTGGTTAGAGTACTTTCAGGGTGGTAGGCATTAAAATAAATGTGTAGTACATGGAAACTACCTAAAGATGGTTAATTTAGACAACTAGTTCTTAACTTTGTGATTTTCCTTCCCAAGGAATATTTGTCGATGTCTATGTAAACTGGATATTGGCATTTAATGAGAAAAGGCTAAGGAGCCAGGTAAAGAGTCTACAACACAGGGGGGTTAGGGGTGGGGGACGACTACAAATGGTATCCCTCATTTGTGGATGCTAGCACCAAGTACCTAGTTGTAAGACAAACTGAACAACATTAATGTTATATTTATTTCTCTTTATCTGAAAGCAACTGTGCTCTTATAATGTGAATCCCTTAATGGGCTCTAGAATCCATCACTTATTTTCAGACTTTGCTTTTTTGTTATATGTTTTGGTGGAGGGTATATATGCATATTTTAGAATAATATTAAATTAAAAGGGAAAATGTGAATCACGAAATATGAAAAAAATAAAACAATCAGAGCAAAAAAAAAAAGTCTACAACACACTCAAAACAAAGGATGGCACAGCTCAAAATGCCAATCATGACAAGGTTAAGAAACCCTGTTCATGGTTAACAGTGTGTACTCTTCTTGCAGAGAACCCTAGTTCAGCATCCAGGAAGAGTGACTTACAACCACCTGTGACTCTAGCTCCAGGGGAATCTGATGGCCTCCTCTGGACTCCATATGCACCTGCACTCACCAGTGCACATATACATACACACATAATTTTAAAGTAAAATTAATCTTAAAAAAAGAAACCTGCCTAGAAAGATGGCTCAGTGGGTAAGAGCGGTTGCTGCTCTTGCAGAGGACCCAGGTTTGGTTCCCAGTGACCACATTAGGTGTCTTTTAATCACCTGTGTGTGACTCTAGTTACAGGGGATCCAATGCCCTTTTCTGGCTCATTTGGATACCTGCACTCACGTGCACATACCTACACATAAACACACATATGCATATAAAATATAAATGTTTTTAGGCCAGGCGTGATGGCACATGCCTTTAATCCTAGCACTTGGGAGGCAGAGGCAGGTAGATCTCTGTGAGTTCAAGGCCAGCCCAGTCTACAGAGTGAGCTCCAGGACAGCTGGGACTAAAGGGAGATATTCTCTTTAACAGGGGCTAAAAGGGGCCAATGTTCAAAGGAGGATTAAAAATGCAATGTGGCCAAGCGTGGTGATGCACGTCTTTAATCCCAGCACTAGGGAGGGAGGCAGAGACAGGTTGATCTCTGAGTTGAAGGCCAGCCTGGTCTACATAGCCATCAAGCTCCAGGCTGGCTGTGACTAAAGGGAGATCCTGTCTGAAAAAAAGACAAAAAAAAAAAAAGAGAGATCAAGTTAAATACAGATAGATATACATCCGTGTCCTCTCCCGACCCCATCCCCCCTTCCCAATCATCACCACACGATTCCATTTCGATGCATGTCTTTCTGTGTTCTTTTTTACTATGCATCCCTCTCCAGAAAATATTTATATCTGGGTGTGTTGGACTAGCATCCACTATAGGAAGAAGGGACAACATTTGTCGTTTGTTTTCTGGAACTGTAGTCTTCACTTACACATTTGTTCGGATATGTGTTACTTCACTTAACATAATGTCATTCACGACGGCTTCCTACCATTTAACCTGGCAAAGTGTCATGGAGGTTGTCCCTTCTTACTGCTGCATAGAACTACATTGTAAATGGTGACGCACATTTTCTCTATCCACGTCGGTCAGTTGAGGGCCAACCTGGGCTGGTTCCCGGTTTTTGCTAATGTAGAACAGAGCTGCAATAAACTAGCTGTGCATGTATCTTTGCAGTAAGTTGTGTCTGGTGGGTATATAGCCCAGGAGTGGTATGAAACTGGGTCAACTGGAAGGCTCATTTGAGGTTTTTAAAAGGGTCTCCACACTGTTTCTTCCATAAGTGGCTGTACTAGTTTTAGCATTCCCACCAGCAATGGATGAGTTTCTCCCCCTTCCCCGCAACCTCTCCAGCATTTTGGTATCATTCGTGGTTCCTGATCCTGCCAGTCTTATTGGAGTAAGGTGATTCTCTAAAGTGGTTTTAATTCTCATTTCCCTTAATTATCAGAGATGTTGAAAACAGTTCTTAAATGTTTTCTAAAGCCATCTCTAATTCCTCCTCTGTGAAGTCTCCTAATTCAGATCTTTGCTCCATCTTTTGAGTGATTCATTGTTTTCTTTCTTTCGTTGTTTTTTGATTTTTTTTTTTTTTCTGTATATAGCATTATTAATTGATGTGAGTTCAGCGAGTACTCAGTTTCACTAAGAACTGTCTACAGGATCATGGTGTTTTAGGACTAGTAAAAGTAAATATGTGTAAATATAAACACCATTGGTTTACAGACTCTGATAAAAACGGTAATGCATCTAGGTTAAATGATAGATATAATTTGCTGATTGTGGCCAACATTTTGTTTTACATAAATCTCTAGAGGCATAACTTTGGGATTGGACACATACAAAATGTTCTCTATAACTTTCTCTGTTGTAAGTATCACCCCTTGTGAGCATTCTCTTATAAGAGTGTCTTCCAAGCAACACTTAACAGTTTGCTATCCCAGTTACCATCATCTATAGATCAACCAAACGCTGGGTGCCTTTGATGAATCTGTGCCTTGTCTCCAAGCCCCCTAGGCGTAGTTTTATAATCCACTCCGGTCTTCTGGCGACTCAGCGGTAAAAACAGGGGGGGGGCGGTACCGCCACATGAACCTTCCTAGTCAACCCCCTTGCCTTCATCTTAAAATCACCCTCCCTACTGGGAAAAGACTTTGTATGTGTCGCACCCGCAACACTGTCACCAAACTCACGGGCTTGAGGAAAGAAAAAGATACAGCTTTGCATTTGTACGGATGTACCAACCCCGTGGCAACTGAAAGGTTGACGCCGTCCTGAACACTGAAAGAAGAAAAACCTCAGATTGCCATAAACATCGAACCCTTCTGTGGATCTTACATGTAACAACTATTATAATGAAGTCCTATAATGAAACTTATACCTTCTAAGGTGCAACAAAGGTTTTGAAAATATGACTTTTTTGCCTCCCCCCCCCATAGAACAAGGAGAAATATGACAGATGAAGAGTGCATTCTCCAAAACGGATGTAAATGTGGAGACACCCTATTTGATAGAGGATCAAAGCGTGTGCTGCTGTACACGATATACATGGTCAGGCCATGGGAACAGAGAACGGGCGCAGAGTAGCTGTTCGAGCATCCAGGAAGCGCTCCCAAGTCGACGCTCCAGAGGGTCGCGAGAGGAGGAGCGGGCCGAGTTTTTTCTGGCAGTCTAGCACACCGGGCCCGGGCTTTTCTAGCTCGAGGGAACAAGCGGCGGAAGAGGGGGCGTGGGGAGAAGGAAAGGCTGGCATTGGGGTGAACGGTGAACTAAAGCGATGAGTCGGGACACTCATGTGGTCAACTTGATTGAACACAACTCCTGTCAACCTCCACTGAAGGGTGGACTGTGGGGTTTTGGGCATAACAAGCTAAAGATAGGTTTTGCAGTAAAGGATGCTTAACCCATGGGAGTATCACTTATGACTAAAAATGAGAAAAAAAAAAAAAAAAACCTGGAAAGAAGGCAGGGAACAGTATGGCAAATACATGAGATGGGAATGGGGTGGGGGTGGGGGGGAAGGGAAAGGAAATATGCCTGATCTGATTGGAAAATGATGTATAAAGCATTTTAATAGCACACCACAAAAAAATTAAAAAAAAAAAAAAAAGACAAAAAAAAAAATACAGATAGATAACCTGAATCGTGGTTAGAGTACTTTCATGTTGTCGGCTCAAATAAATGGTAGTACTGGAACTACCTAACGATGTGTTACCTTTCGCAACCCTGAGTTCCTTAACCTTTGTGATTTTCCTTCCCCGGCCACATATTTTGTCGATGTCTATGTAAACTGGATATTGGCATTTAATGAGAAAAGGCTAAGGAGCCAGGTAAAGAGTCTACAACACAGGGGGGTTAGGGGTGGGGGACGACTACAAATGGGTATCCCTCAATTTGTGGATGCTAAGCACCAAGTACCTAGTTTGTAAGACAAACTGAAACACACATTAAAGTTTAATTTATTTCTCTATTATCTGAAACAACCTGTGCTATAATGTGAATCCCTGTAATGGGCTCTAGAACCATCACTATTTGTCAGACTTGCTTTTTTTTATATGGGGGAGGGGTAAATAATATGCTATTTTAGAACTAATATTAACTTAAAGGGAAAACTGTGCACTCACCGCTTAAAAAATGACCAACACCACTCGACGGCAAAAAAAACCCCAGTCACACCCCCCCCTCAAAACAAAGGACTGGCACCGCTCAAAATGCCAATCATGACAAGGTTAAGAAACCCTGTTCATGGTTAACAGTGTGTACTCTTCTTGCAGAGAACCCTAGTTCAAGCATCCAGGAAGAGGTGACTTACAACCACCTGTGACTCCAGCTCCAGGGAATCTGATGGCCTCGCTCTGGACTAGCCATATGCACCGGCACATCAACAGCCACATTACATACACACATAATTTAAAGTAAAATTAATCTTAAAAAAAGAAACCTCGCCTAGAAAGATGGCTCATGGTAAGAGCGGTTGCTGCTCTCAGGAGGACCCAGGTTTGGTTCCCAGTGACCACATTAGGTGTCTTTTAATCACCTGTGTGTGACTCTAGTTGCAGGGGATCAAATGCCCTTTCTGGCTCATTTGGACACCTGCACCACGTGCACATTACCTACACAGTAAACACACACTTATGCATATAAAATAAAATGTTTTTTAGGCCAGGCGTGATGGAGCATCATGCCTTTAATCCCAGCGACTATGGGAGGCCAGAGGCAGGTAGATCGTCTGTGAGTTCAAGGCCAGCCCAGTCTACAGAAGTGAGCTCCAGGACAGCTTGGGAACTACAAGGGAGATATTCTCTTTAACAGGGGCTAAAAGGGGCCAATGTTCAAAGGAGGATTAAAATCAATGTGCCACAGCCGTGGTGATGCCACAGTCTTTATTTTAATCCCCAGCCATGGATGTTAGGCAGTCCAGTTGATTCTCTGAGTTTAAGGTCCAGCACCCTGGTCTACATAGCCGATCAACGCTTCCAGGCTGGCTGTGACTAAGGGATAGATCCTGTCTGAAAAAAAGAACAAAAAAAAAAAAATGCAAGTTGGGGATACAAGGTGGTCCTACATGGAGAACATGACTGAAATAACCACTTTAAAAAACTCTATAAACTAATGGTAAAATTAAGATTTTCTTAAAGTCTTAATTTCATTCCATTTCCTTTTTTTCAGTTTCTTCTTTTTTATCTCCATGCATTTTTTATTTATTTATGTTATTAAATTTTTTATTTATGTTTTTGTGTATGAAAGTACTGTCTGCCATGTAGGTTTGTGTGCACCCTGTGCATGCATGCCACGGAGGTCGGAAGAGGGTAGAGAATTGGATTCCCCTTGGAACTGGAGTTAAAGACGTTTTCAGCCCCATGTGGGTGATTGGGAATCGAACCCAGGTCCATTTGCAAGAGGCAGTTGGGTGCTCTTAAGAAACAGAGCCACGCGCACCCTCTCTCCCCAACCCCATCCATGACATCTTTTATAACTATATAATCTGGAAAATATGCATCTTTCCTTCTGGGGAAAGCAAGGGTTTCTTTTAAAAAGCATTTATATATATATTATATATATATGTAATATATAATATATATTATATAAATTATATTATATGATATAATACTATATATATTACATATGTTGGTTTGTTTGGAGACAGAGGTCACTCTTTAGTCAGTCCCAGTTTTGTCCTAGAGCTTGATCTGTAGACCAGGCTGGCCCTTGACTCAACAGAGATCCGCCACCTCTGCCTCTGAGAGTGGCGGGATTACAACAAAGTAAAGCCTTCACCACACAATGCCTGGCAATGAGAATATATTCTTATTCTAATTAGGTTAATCCTAAGGAGAATTAAAAAAAATCTATAATTCCTTAAAGAAATTTTAGTACTGTTACAGATATGTTACTATATATAATAATAGTATAGATAGTATATATATAATATATATATTTCAATAAAATAATACTAAAAAAAGTTAGCTACAAAATAATAGCAATTATAAAAAATAATAGCCGGGCAAGTGGGTGGTGAACGCCTTTTAATCCTAGCGACTTGGGAGGCAGGGCAGGCAGATCTTTGTTGAGTTTAAGGCCACCGGGTCTACGAGTGAGTTCCATAACAGCTGGGGCTACAGGAGATGACCCTGTCTTGAAAGACAAAAAAAAAAAAAAAAAAAAAAAACATAAAGAAATAATAATTGGAATCTTAAGGGATTAAAGTAGAAATTAAGACAGGAATATAATAAAAGATATAAAGAACAAGAACCAAATCAAATCAAAGCCAAACATGGTTCCTGCAGCTTCCAGAGGGGAGAGAGTTAAATTTGGGGGTTGGTGGCAACCTTTCAATATGGACCAGCATGTTCTTCAGGAACATATGTGACCTCCCCTAGGGAGACATGAACAAATGTCTGTTCACCCCATATAGCACACTAATGACGGATGGAAGAACTGAGTTTACCGAAGTATAGCTTGGTGAGCCAATGTATTTACTGGGGTGACTTATAGAAGCATGGGTGAGGAGTTACCACAGGGCATGGGGGGTTCTCAGGCAGCTGCATCCTGAAAAGCCCAGCCCAAGGATGGATGAGAACTCAGGAAAGCTGCCGTCCTGGAGCTCTCTGTCCAGTTTGCAAGCAGCTTCACCCAAGGGTCTCCTCCATCACATACTTACTGTAACCTCTGGGAGGAATCTCACAAATCCTGCATCTTTCTGAATTTACTATGTCTTATGTTCCTAAGCTTCATAATTTCATTAGCTTCCTGAGTCTTATGAGCATCTATCCTAATTCCAAGAAGAAATGCTTCAATTTAAAGGAAATAGCTACATTCCAGAGCTAGCACTGTGTCTGTCAAATATTTATATCTGCAAATTCTGCAAAGTAGTGCTTGATTAATTGAAGCAAATGAATGAATCAAGCTTAGCCTATAAAACACTGTGTATTGGATATCAGGTTTCTTTTGGGAGGGGGCATCATGGAGCTCGCTATGCAGACCAGGCTGGCCTTGAACTCAGAGATCCACCTGCCTCTGCCTCCCGAGTGCTGGGATTAAAGGTGTGAGTCACCATGCCCAGCCTAAGACGGTTCTTAGCTGCCATGTGCTGGGAATCGAACCCAGGTCCTCTGCAAGAGCAGTTAGTGCTCTTAACCACTGAGCCATTTCTCCAGCCCCAGATATCAGGTTTCTTAAATGCTCTTGAGCATATAGAGCTTTGTTGGAAAAAAAATTCTCAAAGCATTTTCCATTCAAGCATCTAGTTTAACAGTAATTAACAATAGGGAGAATAATAGTTACAGATCAATATGAAATTTCAATATGAGTTGATTATTTTCCTTTATTTGCATAGGCACTCAGCAACCTTTGTTGACCTCAACACTGAAGTCTCTCTGCCTTCATGGAGCTCACATTCTGGTGTGGGCAAACAATTACAATAAAAAACAGTGGTGGTGTTTGAACTCAACCAGGATCTACAGTCCTTTCTTCTTTCAATCATAATCTAGTACCAGATCATGTATCTTCTCTTTCTGGGGCAGCTCAGGAGCCTTCGGCTTCCTTTTTTTTTTTTTTTGGTCTTTTTGAGAAAGGGTCTCCCTGTAGCTCTGGAACTCTGTAGACCAGGCTGGCCTTGAACTCACGGAGATCCGCCTGCCTCTGCCTCCCAAGTGCTAGGATTAAAGGCATGCTCCACCACGCCCGGCGAGCCTTCAGCTTCTAATATATTCTAGTCTTATCTCCATAAATTCTTCCTGATTTACAAGAGCCACAACTCCTCCACCTCTAAACAACAGTTCATATGCATCTCACGGGCAAAGCTGACTGCAATCGTGAGCACTGACCACAAGAGGGCACAAGCAGCTCAGTGAAAGTTACCATGTAAGGGCAGTGTCCATTCAAAGCTGCTTATACTATGGAGATCCTTCAATAAAAATAAGGAAAGCAATCAAAGATTTTCTTCTGAGTTTTAGAAAACAAGAGTATTTCAGGAGGCGTAGGGATGGAAGAAGGAAGCTCAGTACGCAAACCGTGCATCCCTAAATTCATCAGTGTTTGCCTCAAGTGTTCTCTAAAATTTATTTTTATTATGTGTGTTGGTGGCGTGTTTGTGGTGTGGTGTGTGGTGTGTGTGTGTGTGTGTGGTGGTGTGTTGTTCTGTCTGTCTGTGCACCAGTGTGTTTGTTCAGATGCTTGCAGAGGCCAGAAGAGGAGGCCGAATCCCCTGGAACTGGAGTTATGGATGGCTGTTAGCCACCATGTGGGTGGTAGAAACTGAAGCCAGATCCTCTGCAAATGCATCAAATGCTTTTAACTTCTGAGCTACCTCTGTAGCTGCTCAAAGAATTGGAAATTTAAGACATTAGAATTCTCAGATCCTACAGTTTGTAATAAAAATACACTGGCATTTAAAAACAGAATAAAGTTATCAAAATGCTTGACTGTAAATGTGCCATTTATGTTTGCATTTATAAAATCTATTTTGAAGTGCTAGAGAGATAGCTTAGTGGTTAAGAGGACACGAGTCTGATTTCCAGCACCTAAATAATTATCAATAGTATTGCATATTGGCAATTTCTAAATTGTAAAAGATTCTCATTCAGACTGACAACAGTCTCATGAGTTACTCTGTAGCTTATATGGTTATTTTCTATCGTTATTATGTGGCTGGAAATTCTAAAAAGATCGGCCAACTTAAACCAGGCTGCATGTCTACTGAGATGGTTAACACGAGGGCAACTTGACAGGCTCTGCAATTACCCAGAGACACATTGGGGAGGTTTCTAGATTGGTTTATAGAGGTGGGAAGACTCCACCTAAATAAATGTGGGTGAATGGAATCATGGTCTGCGGTCCTGGAATGAATCAAAAGGAGGAAGGGAGATGAACAGATTTCCTATCTCCCTGCTCCAACACAATGTGACTGGCTGCCCCACGGTCCTGCCTGCATGATTTCTCCCCAGTAAATGGACTGTACCCTGTGAGCCAAACTGCCCTTCCTTCCATTGCATTTGTCAGAAATTTTGCAACAGCAACGAGAAAAGTAGCTAATGCAACTATAATTTTCCATTTTCTTGAGAGAATGGAGAAGCTTCTTAATAGAGAAATACTTAAGTTTGGTGAAGTAATTTGGTCAAGAGTTCTGTTGTTTTTTTTTTTTTAAAAACCTAGAGGAACTAGCTGCCTCAGTCTAATTCCTGTTTGTTCCAGCAGCTAGCTTTGTGCATGAATGCATGTTTTTTTTTTTTTTTCTTTTTTAGACAGGGTATCACCCTGTAGCTCCAGCTATCCTGGAACTCACTCTGTAGACGCAGGCCTGGCCTTGAATTCACAGAGATCCACCTGCCTCTGCTCCCAGTGCTAAGGATTAAGGTGTGTGGCACCACACCCACCTATACTTTTTTTTTTTAACATAAATTAATTTTTATTTTTATTTCATGTGTATGAGTGTACAGCTTGCACATGTGTAAGTGTACTTGTGTTGTGCAATACCCATGGAGGACAGAAGACAGCATGGAATCCCCTGGAACTGGAGTTACAGTTGATTCTAACAGTCAGTGCTCTTACTGCAGAGGTGGCTCAGTGGTAAGAATACAGGCTACTTTTGTAGAGGACCCAGGTTTGGTTCCCAGCACCCACATGGCAGTTAACAACCTTCTTCTGTCCTCCATGGACATTGGACAACATAGGTGTACTTACATACATGCAAGCAATACATACCTACACATACAATAAAAATATGGGTTTTTAAAATATTATTTTTTGGCCCCTTGTCAATATGAGATGGGGGGCCAAAGAAACCACAATGAGAAAAAGACAGCATCTTCAGCAAGTGGTGTTGGCAAAACTGGATCACCACTTGTAGAAGAATGAAATTAAACCCGCTACCTTCGCCCTGTAACAAAGTCAACCTCAGATGGATTTAAAGACCTCAACGTGAAACCCCAAACCTCTGAAGGTGATAGAAGAAAAGTTGGCAGCAGACTACCAAGACATAGGGGGTAGGAAAAGACTTCCTAAATCAGACAGCAGCTGCACAGAATTAAGATCGACAATTGAATATTTGGGACCTCTCAAACTCAAAAGCTTCTAGTAAGAAACAATCAGGAAGTGAAGAGAAATCCCACAGAGTGGGAGGAAAACCTTCACTGCCAGATACATCCTGACAAAGCTATGATTTCCAAGAATATATAAACTACTCAAAAAACAAAGAAAAAAGAAAACAAACCAACCCGCTCAATAGATGGACAAAGAACTGAACAGAGACTTCACAAGCGGAGGAAATTAGAGATTCTGAGAAACACCTCAAGAACCTGCTCAACATCACTAATCATTAAAGGAAATGCAAATCAAAACCACTTTTAAGATATCAATCTTCTCAGTAAGCTGGCTAGGATCAAGAAACATGATACCAAGTGTTGTGAGCAGGTTTGGGGAAGGGGAACACCATCACTGCTGGTGGAAGTAAACTGTACAGACACTATGGAAAGCAGTGTTGGACACCCTTGGAAGACTTGGAATGAACTTGCCACACCGAAAATCCGCGAAATACCACATCCTAGGCATGTACCCCTCAAGACTACGCACACCTACAGATCATACATGCAGGCCATGTTATTTCAGCTCTCTACAATAGCAAGAGCTGGAACCAACCAAATGCCCTCAACTGACGAGATGGATAGAGAAAATGTGGTACATCTACACAATGGAGTTCTATGCAGCAGTAAAAGAAAGAGACATCAGAGCTTTGCAGGAAAATGGCTGGAGCTAGAGGACATTACTGTGAGTGAAGTAACACAGTCCCAGAAAAACAAACACAATGTATCCCTCAATCTGTGGATGCTAGTGCCAATTACCCAGTTGTAAGTATTTTCTTGTGACAGGGTCCCCTTGAGCTTCTTGTCAAGCAGTTTGAGATAATGCATTTGGAAAACAACAACAACAATACAGAAAATCGCATGCAAAGACTTACTGAAACAGTGAATTCTGCTCAAACAGTCAACTTCCACATGGAAATATCGAGAAAGGACTGAGAGAGATGGAAAAGCATGTTTGTGCAGAATGCACAGAGATCTGACGGTGGGTGGAGGGATGGGGTGGGGACCATGGGGTCTAGATTTGTATTAAAAATATAATTAAATAAAGTGAATAAATAAAGAAAATAAAAAAAATAAAATAAATATTATTTTTAAATCATGCAATGCCATGGAGGTCAGAAGAGGGCATAGAATTCCACTGGAACTGGAGTTAAAAACGGTTCTTAGCCATCATGTGGGTGCTGGGAGATGAACCCGGGTCCTCTGCAAGAGCAGTCGGCACTCTTAATCGCTGAGCCATCTCTCCAGCCCCAAAAGTTTTTTTTTTTTGCATGTTACTCAAATTTTATTTGATTACATAGAACAAAAACAAATAATAGTTTAGATAAACAAAATTAATAAACCTCTGTCAAATACTTGTTACAGTAACTAGGAACAAAGGCAGTTGGTGGTAAAACACTATTACAATGATACATTTAGGGGCTGGAGAGATGGCCTAGTGGTTGCGAGCACCGACTGCTCTTGCAGAGGACCCGGGTTCAATCTCCAGCACCCACATGGTGGCTGACGGCCATCTTTGGCTCCAGTTCCAGGGGAGTCCGACGCCCTCTTCTGACCTCCGAGGCATTTGAGACACGGGTGCACCAACCTGTATGCAGACCGTACACTCATACACAAAAAATAAATAAAAATTTAAAAAAAGGGGGCTGGAGAGATGGCCTAGCAGTTGGGAGCACTGACCGCTCTTGCAGAGGACCCGGGTTCGATCCCCAGCACCCACATGGTGGCCGAAAACCGTCTGAAACTCCAATTCCAGGAGAACTCCTGCACCTGGGAGCCTGCTCAGCACCCACGGCAGTTCCTTTCCTCCACTGGGCCCCAGGTTTTCTGTGTTCCACAAGGCCTCTTTGGGTCTGGGTTACAGCAGGACTGGCCAAAGCCCTGACAGCAGAGCCACCGAGGTGGCCCTTGGCGCTACTACTACACCTCGTCCTTCCTGGCTATCCCTGGACTGCGGTAAGGAGCCGAGATGGTTTTTTTGTGGTAAATGGGTGTTGAAAGAGGGGGGACTGAGAACCAGCACTGTCCTGTGGTCAGCTGTGGGAGGGCCAGACTTCAGCAGCTGTTTGGGTTTTGGGCTGCAGTCCTACACCTCCAGGAGGGGCTGGGACAATACATGCCCAAATCAATACAGGACAAAGAAGCTGTAGCCACACAGCGTCCACAGGTTCCTGGCTGGTTAATACTGCAATGGGCCAGGAGCCCCCAGGGCAGACATCACATCTGAGAGAGTGTCCCTAAAGTTCCATCCTCCAGACCTATGTCATGTTTTTCCTTACAGGAGCACCTGGAAGGCAACAGCCAGATTTTCCTTCTCCTCCAAGTTTCTGTCCCTTGCCAGCACATAGGTGTGTGTGTGTGTGTGTGTGTNGATGCCAAGCCTGACAAACTGAATTTAATCCCTGGGTGGACCTCCATATGTGGAAAGAGAGGACTGAATCCCTTAAGTTTTCCTCTGACCTCCAACATACATCGTGGCATGTACAATGCGGCGCGCACACACACAACACACACACACAACCACACACACAATTCCATTTCTTTTTTTTTTTTTTTTTTTTGTCTTTTTGAGACAGGGTCTCCTGTAGCCCAGCTGTCCTGGAACTTACTCTGGAGACCAGGACTGGCCTTGAACTCACAAAGAGATCCGCCTGCCTCTGCCTCCAATGGCCAGGATTAAAAGGCGTGCACAACCACGCCCGGCACACAATTCCATTTCTATTCACAAAGTAAATACTGCAAAAAAAATTTTCTTTTCTAAAAAATATATTTTTGTTTTGTCTTTTTGAGACAGGGTTGTTCCCTGTTAGCCCCAGCTGGCCTGGAACTCAACTATGGAGACCAAAGCTAGCCTTGAACTCAGATCTGCCTGCTTCTGCTCCAAAGTGCTGTGATTAAAGGCATGGGCCACCCACACCCCAGCTAAAAAAACTTTTGGGAGGTCCCTGCTCCTCCCTCTCGCTATGGGCCTCTCACTCTGCCTGCCTCCCCATCCTCGCTTCAGCAAGGAGTCCGCGGAGAGCCAGGCTACCCCGGCCCCAGCGGGGATGCCGGCGCCCCGGGCGTGCAGGGCTACCCCAGCCTTCCCGGCCCCCGGGGACTGGTAGGAGATCGAGGCGTGCCAGGACTACCCGGGAGACAGGGTGTGCAGGGCCGAGGTGCCAGTGACCAGCACATCGTGGACGTGGTGCTAAAGATGATACAAGGGAAGCGTGGAGAGAAGGGTGATCAAGGAGAAGTCGGACGTGGGCACCCTGGGATGCCCGGGCCCCCAGGGATCCCAGGTCTCCCTGGCCAGCCTGGCCAGGCTATCGACGGCAAGGATGGAGACCGAGAGTCCCCAGGGGCTCCAGGAGAAGCAAGCAGACCTGGCCTACCAGGCCCAGTGGGGCTACCCTGGCTTCTGTGAGCCTGCAGCCTGTTGGGAGCTTCAGCTTATGCCTCTGCCCACCTCACAGAGCCCGGATCCATCAAGGGCCATGAGCAGCCAGCCAGGACAGACCCCACCAGTGTCATAGTCCCCTCTGGGCAGACATGCACCCAAGCCTCAGCTCAGGACCTTGTGTGTGGAAGCAGGGGTCCTGAAGACAAGTCTAACATGAGGGGGAAGCGGAAGTGGAAGGGAAAGGGAGGGCATCACAGTAAAGGTGAGGCCATAGGCCATTGTTGCTTGACAGCCAAAGTTCCCAAGGGACAAGAGTGGCCTTTCTCTCCAGGGGAAGCCATCCTTCATCCACACCATTCCACACTGCCATCAGTCCATCAGGCAGGTGGACTGAGGCCTCTGTGGGTCCTCTTTGGACTTATGGGACGTGTGCAGGGGATGGGGACTCTGAGACAGTCTCCTTAGCCCAGCCCCCTTTTTGCCTCCCACCTGAGTATTTAACACACATCTCTGTTTCTGGGATCACTGTCTCCAGGCTCCTCCGTTCCTTCTCTCGAGATCCAACCTGGCCTTGTGTAAATAAAAGCCCCAACTAAGTTACAAACTGATGAGGATTTATGGGATAGGAAGTGTTGCGTGACTCCTCTGTGTAGCTTCCCAAAGGAAACCTTTGTATGTGCTAGGCAAGCATTCTTCCAACTGAGCTACATTCCCACACACCACACCACACACCACACAACACAACACACACCACACACACAACACACTGAGCTTGGGGATACAATGAGTGGTCCTACATGGAGAAAATGGCTGAACCACATTTAAAAAACCCTCAATATAAACTAATGGTAAAATTAAGATTGTTTCTTAAAGTCTTAATTTCATTCCATTTCCTTTTTGTCAAGTTCTTCTATTTGTCTATACTCCATCTTTTTTTTTTTTTTTTTTATTAATTTTTTATTTTATTTGTTTAGTGTATGAAGTACATGTCTGCCATGTAGGTTTGGTGCACCCCTGTCATGCAATGCCACGGAGGTCGGAAGAGGTAGAGGGGTTGGATTCCCCTGGAACTGGAGTTAAAGACGGTTTTCAGCCCCATGTGGGTGCTTGGATCGAACCCAGGTCCTTTGCAAGAGGCAGGTGGGTGCTCTTAACTAGAGGCCATCGCAGCCACTCTCTCCCAAACCCATCCATGGCATCTTTTGTATAATATATAATCTGGAAAATATGCATCTTTCCTTTCGGGGAAAGCAAGGGTTTCTTTTAAAAGAACAATTTTATATATATATTATATATATATGTAATATATAATAATATTATATAATTATATATAATATAATATACTATATATATTATTACATATTGGTTTTTTGGAGAAAGGTCACTCTTTAGTCACCCATGTTGTCCTAGAGCTTGATCTGTAGACCAGGCTGGCACCTTGAACTCACAGAGATCCGCCAGCTCTGCCTCATGGAGTGCGTGGGATTACAACAAAGAATAGCCTTGCACGCACACAATGCCTGGCAATGAGAATATATTCTTATTCTAATTAGGTTAATCCTAAGGGAGATTAAAAAAAATCTATAATTCCTTAAAGAAATTTTAGTACTGTACAGTATGTTACTATATATATATAATATAGATAGTATATATATAATATAATATATTTCTAAATAAACAAATAATAACTACAAAACGGTAATAGAATTATTAAAAAAAAAATAATAGCCGGGCACTGGTGGTGAACGCCTTTAATCCTAGCACTTGGGAGGCAGAGGCAGGCAGATCTTTGTGAGTTAAGGCCAGCCGTCTACGAGTGAGTTCCAAACAGCTGGGGCTACAGGGAGACCCTGTCTTGAAAAGACAAAAAAAAAAAAAAAAAAAAAAAAACATAAGAAAATAATAAATTGGAATCTTAAGGGATAAAGTAGAAATAAGACAAGGAATATAATAAAAGATATAAAGAACAAGAACCAAATCAAATCAAAGCCAAACATGGTTACTGCATAAGCTTCCAGAGGGATAGAGAGAGTTAATTGTGGGGGTTGTGGCACCTTTCAATATGGGACCAGCATGTTCTTCTTAGGAACATATGTGACCTCCCCTAGGGAGACATGAACAAATGTCTGTGTGTGTGTGTGTGTGTGTGTGTGTGTGTGTGTGTGTGGTGTGGGTGTTGGGAATGTAGCTCAGTTGGAAGAATGCTTGCCTAGCACATACAAAGGTTTCCCTTTGGGAAGCTACACAGAGGAGTCACGGCAACAACTTCCTATCCCCATAAACCCTCATCAGTTTGTAACTTAATTGGGGCTTTTATTTACACAAGGCCAGATTGGATCTCGAGAGAAGGAACGGAGGAGCCTGGAGACAGTGATCCCAGAAACAGAGATGTGTGTTAAATACTCAGGTGGGAGGCAAAAAGGGGGCTGGGCTAAGGAGCACTGTCTCAGAGTCCCCAACCCCTGCACACGTCCCATAAGTCCAAAGAGGACCCACAGAGGCCTCAGTCCATCAGGCAGGTGGAATGGTGTGGATGAAGGATAGCTTCAAGTGCTCTGGAGAGAAAGGCCACTCTTGTCCCTTGGGAACTTTGGCTGTCAAGCAACAATGGCCTATGGCCTCACCTTTACTGTGATGCCCTCCCTTTCCCTTCCACTTCCGCTTCCCCTTCATGTTAGACTTGTCTTCAGGACCCCTGCTTCCACGCACAAGGTCCTGAGCTGAGGCTGGGGTGCATGTCTGCCCAGAGGGGACCTATGACACTGGTGGGGTCTGTCCTGGCTGGCTGCTCATGGCCCCTTGATGGATCCGGGCTCTGTGAGGTGGGCAGAGGCATAAGCTGAAGCTCCCAGACAGGCTGCAGGCTCACAGAAGCCGGGTAGCCCCACTGGGCCTGGTAGGCCAGGTCTGTCTGCTTCTCCTGGAGCCCCTGGGGACTCTCGGTCTCCATCCTTGCCGTCGATAGCCTGGCCAGGCTGGCCAGGG
The DNA here is from genome assembly GCA_009823505.1 of Rhizomys pruinosus. Taxonomy (NCBI): domain Eukaryota; kingdom Metazoa; phylum Chordata; class Mammalia; order Rodentia; family Spalacidae; genus Rhizomys; species Rhizomys pruinosus. Next base: position 1,863,722 of record VZQC01010207.1, read on the forward strand.
AGACCTGGGATCCCTGGGGGCCCGGGCATCCCAGGGTGCCCACGTCCGACTTCTCCTTGATCACCCTTCTCTCCACGCTTCCCTTGTATCATCTTTAGCACCACGTCCACGATGTGCTGGTCACTGGCACCTCGGCCCTGCACACCCTGTCTCCCGGGTAGTCCTGGCACGCCTCGATCTCCTACCAGTCCCCGGGGGCCGGGAAGGCTGGGGTAGCCCTGCACGCCCGGGGCGCCGGCATCCCCGCTGGGGCCGGGGTAGCCTGGCTCTCCGCGGACTCCTTGCTGAGGGAGGATGGGGAGAGCAGGCAGAGTGAGAGCCCAGAGCGAGAGGGAGGAGAGGGACCTCCCAAAAGTTTTTTTAGCTGGGTGTGGTGGCCCATGCCTTTAATCACAGCACTTGGGAGGCAGAAGCAGGCAGATCTGAGTTCAAGGCTAGCTTGGTCTCCATAGTGAGTTCCAGGCCAGCTGGGGCTACAGGGAGACAGACCCTGTCTCAAAAAGACAAAACAAAAAATATATTTTTTAGAAAAGAAATTTTTTTTTGCATTTATTTACTTTGTGAATAGAAATGGAATTGTGTGCCGGGCGTGGTGGTGCCACGCCTTTTAATCCTGGCCATTGGAGGCAGAGGCAGGCGAACTCTTTGAGTTTCACAGGGCCAGCCTGGTCTAAAGTAGTTCCAGGACAGCTGGGCTACAGGGAACAGACCCTGTCTCAAAAAAAAAAAAAAAAAAGAAATGGAATTGTGTGTGTGTGTGTGTGTGTGTGTGTGTGTGTGCGCGCGCATGTACATGCCACGATGTATGTATGGAGGTCAGAGGAAAACTTAAGGGATTCAGTCCTCTCTTTCCACTATGGAGGTCCACCCAGGGATTAAATTCAGTTTGTCAGGCTTGGCAGCAAGTGCCCTTGCCTGCTGAGCCATCTGGCTGGCCCAGCTTTGATGCTGACACACAAGAGCTTTTGTATGCTGTGCTCTAATGGAAAATTTGTACTTATAGATAAGCACTGAAGATATGGCATCTTCAACCCAACTTGGGAGAGAGACATTGGAAGACTCATTCCTACTTTGCAAGGGTTTCAATTAAAATCTTACCATTCTTCTGCATTATTCTTAAATACTTCCTAGCATGTATCACCATTATAATTGTCTGCTTATTTACCAGTGCAAAAGCTGTAATCTCTACACTTGTAGTGATCTATGCTTTCTTTATCCTTATAGCCTATATCCAGAATGGCTGTAACATTGTCAGTACAAAATAAACTTTCTAAATATGAACCTTCTTATGACTTCATTTTCACTATATGTATTTTAGCTTTTATATAAACCTTCGGCTCCTTAACCCTCCATGTGGAGGGCTAAGCATCCACTTAACCTTACAAAGAATCACTGAATCTAAAAGCTGGTTATTTGAATGAATAAATGAATTTATTTATTTATTTATTTATTTATTTATTTATTTATTTATTTATTTATGTCTTTTTGAGACAGGGTCTTCCTGTAGCCTCATCTGTCCTGGAACTCACTATGTAGACCAGGCTGAATTCACAGAGATTCACCTGCCTCTGCCTCCTGAATGCTGGGATTAAAACTGTGTGCCACTACACCCTGCAAGAGCTGGTTCTTTGAAAAGCTAAAGATAGATGGAACCTTGGCTTAGTTATCCAAAACAAAGAAAGTAAATCAACAAAATCAGAGATGAAAGAGGAAACATCATAACAGATACCAAAAAGTTCCAGAACATTATAAGGGAATACTTGAAAACCTATACTCTATTAAATTTGAAAACTTAAAAGAAATGGATGGATATCTAAAATCATGGGACACATCAATACTAAACAAAGAAAAGATCAACAGTTTAAACAAACCTATGACATATAATATAACCTATGACATACAAAAATTCCCAGCTAAAAAAAAATCCCAGTCCCAGAAGGATTTACAGTAGAATTTTAGAAAACATTTAAAGAAGATCTACAACCAATACTACTTAAATTATTCAAAAAACAGAAACAGAGGGAGATTTCCCAAATTCCTCCTTTTTTGAAGCCACCATTATTCTAATACCCAAACCAGGTAAAGACAAAATCAAAAAAGAGACTGAAGTGTTGGCACTTGCCTTTAATCCGAGCACTCTGGAGGCAGGGGCAGGCAGATCTCTGTGAATTTAAGGCTAGCCTGGTCTACATAGTGAGTTCCAGGCCAGCTGGGGCTACACGGAGACCCTGTCTCAAAAAGAACAACAAAAAAGAAAGAAAGAAAGAAAGAAAGAAAGAAAGAAAAGAAATAGACCCATACACTTAATGAATATAGATGTAAATTTCTCAACAAAATAATTGCAAACCACATACAGACACATATCAAAAAGATCATCCATCATGATCAGATAGGCTTTATTCCAGGGATGCAGGGATGATTCAATATGGGTAAGTCAATAAACATCATAAATCATATAAATGGACTCAAAGTCAAAAATCACATGGTCATCTTAATAGATGCAGAAAGGCCTCTGAGAAAATTCAGCATGCATTCATGATAAACATCCTAGAGGGAATTGGACTGGAGAGAACATGCCTCAACATAATTAAAACTATCGACAACAAGCCTATAATCAACATCATTCTACATGGGGGAGAAAACAACAACAATGACAACAACAACAACAACCTGAAAGCATGCCCATTAATATCAGGAACCAGACAAGGCTGCCCACTATCTTCACTCCTTTTCAATATAGTGCTTGAAACTCTTTTTTAAATTTTTTAATTTAATTTTTTTTATTTAATTTTATTTTTGTATGTGTATGAATGTACTGTCTGCTTGTAGGTTTGTGCACCCGTGTCGTACAATGCCGCGGAGGTCAGAAGAGGGTCTCGGATTCCCCTGGAACTGGAGTTCTCCTGGAATTGGAGTTACAGACAGTTCTTAGCTGCCATGTGGGTGCTGGGGATCAAACCCGGGTCCTCTGCAAGAGCAGTCGGTGCCTTAACTGCTAGGCCATCTCTCCAGCCCCAGTGCTTGAAACTCTTATGACAGCAATAAAACAAGAGAAAAAAATTATAAAGGAGTACTAATTAGAAAAGAATAGGTCAAATTATTCCTTTTTGCAGATGATGTGAAACTATACCCAAGAGAGGCAAAAAATCCACCAGGAAACTTCTAGACCTGATTAAAACTTTCAGTAAAATGGTAGGTTGTACAATTAATCTACAAAAATCAGTAGCCTTTCTATATACCAATAACAAGCAATCAGGGAAAGAGTATATGGAAACCCTCCCATTCACAATAGATGTGGCCAAAGACATCAAAGACCTCTACAAGGAAAATTTTAACTATTTAAAGAAAGAGATTGAGGAAAACACTGGAAGATGGAAGGACTTCCCATGCTCATGGAATATTGTGAAAATGACCATCCTACCAAAAGCAATATATAGATTCAATGCAATCTCAATAAAAATCCCCATGACATACTTCACAGAATTAAAAAAATCATCCTAAAATTCATATGGAAGCACAAAAGACTCAAAAACAACCCTGAACACAAAGAGCAATGCTGGGGGATTACTATGCCAGATTTCAAACTGTATTATAGTTGTAAACTATATTATAGTCACAAAAACAGCATGGTACTGGCACAAAAATAGACTACTAGATCAATGGAACATACTTGAAGGCCTGAACATGAGTATACTCAATTTTAGCCACCTGATATTTGACCAAGGTGTCAATAACACACAATGGAGAAAAGACAGCATCTTCAACAAATGGTGCTGGCAAAACTGGATCTCCACCTTTAAAGAATGAAACTAGACCCTTACCTTTCATCTTGCATAAATGTCAACTCCAAATGGATCATAGACCTCAATGTAAAACCTAAAACCCTGAAACTGTTAGAAGATTTGTAGTAACCTTCCAGATACAGGTATAGAATTGCTCAGGAATCAAGGTCAACAACCAAGAAGTAGGACATCATTAAACTACAAAGCAAAAAGAACACTCAAAGTACAGCAAAAGAAACACCCAGAAAGTGAAGAGAACACCCACAGAATGGGAGGGTGTCTTTACCAAGGAGACATCTGAGAGTGGTTTGATATCTGGAATGTATAACGTACTCAAAGTATCAAGAAAACAAATCACCCAATTAAAAGATTGGCTAAAGATCTGAACAGAGAGTTCTCAGGGCTGGAGAGATGGCCTAGCAGTTAAGGGTGCTGACTGCTCTTGCAGAGGACCCGGGTTTGATCCCCAGCACCCACATGGCAGCTAAGAACCGTCTGTAACTCCAATTCCAGGAGAACTCCAGTTCCAGGGGAATCTGAGACCCTCTTCTGACCTCTGTGGCATTGCACGAAATGGGTGCACAGACCTACATGCAGATAGTACATTCATACACATACAAAAATAAATAAAATACAAAAAAAGAGTTCTCAAACAAAGATATAAATATGGCAAGAAACATTTTTAAAAGTGTTCAACATTGTTAGTAATTAGGGAAATGCAAATTAAAACTGGGGGGATTTCATCTTAGCCCAGTCAGGCTTGTTAACATCAAGAGAACACATGATACCAAATTTGGAGAAAGAGGAGAGCTCATTCACTGCTGGTGGGATTGTAAACTGGGGTGACCTTATGGAAAGCAGTATGGAGAATTCCTAAAAGACTAACCATGACCGGGGCATGGTGGTACACACCTTTAATCCTAGCACTCAGGAGGTAGAGGCAGGCAGATCTCTATGTTCAAGGCCAGCCTGGTCTACATGGTGAGTTCCAGGACAGCTGGGGCTACAGGGAGACCCTGTCTCCAAAGGACCAAAAAAAAAAAAAAAAAAAGAGTTGGTCCTCTCCTTTGATCCTTATGGAGTTGAGGCTATCCCACCTTCCCATTTATCTAGGAGGTAAATCTCTCATGTCACCCAGAAAAAGAAAGGGTATAAAAGGGGAAGATGGAGGTCAAGAGAGGTGAGGCCACAGCAGACAGCAATTATCAAGGGAGATATGGGGAAAATGGGGATACTTTACATGGGGAGGGTGTGGAGGGACAGTTAAACAGGGAGAGGAGAGATAAATAATGCCTCTTTAATATAAAAATAGAGGGAATCATTAGTGCAAAAACCTACTGAAAAATTACACATACAATATGTCTACATGAGTCCATGTGTATAGCTGAAGGCTACATAACAAGAAATAGTGTCAGACAGGAGAAGCCTCCCTTTGAGTTGTTGGCCAGATTAGACAAACAGACTCCCCAAATTACACAGCCTAGTTACTGCCACAGCCCTTGACTGCCTCCCAGAACTTAGGTAAGACCCTATTGCTGAAGACAGGACATACTTCGGGCACAGGATTTGATGCAATGGAGCTGGACCTGACCTGAAACCACCTCCCCTGAAAGCTCGCTCTCATAGCTTTAGAGAGCACTACGCAAGCTGCTAAGAGAGAACATTAATTGATGGTCCAACCCCAACTTCAAGGCCTAATAACTGCACCAATGACCAGCACAGCAAATGACACTGGTACAATAGTGGCACTTTTATTTGCCCGGGGGGGGGGGGAGTCAACAGCTACTTAATTGGACTTAAAGCCCACTCACTGGGAGGAAACTCATGTTTGGTACTGTAAACTGAGCCAAATACACATAGATGGAGAGGTCATAGATCTCAGAGAAAACCCCAAGGCTGTCACATCTCTAGACAAATGTAATTTCTTACTATGTGAAAAATATGGATCCTTAAATTTAGACAAGTATCCCGATTACCACCCATCTAAGAAGCTTCTTTTGCAACAGATAGAGATTATTAGAGTTCCATAACTGGTAATACAGAAATTGTCTTTGAATTGCCCAAGCCCAAGTGGCACATGTACTATGCAACCCACACATCAAAGGCTCATGGAACATAAAATAAGGGATAAAGAGAGCACTAATGCATCTTTCGGTTCTCATCAATGAAGCTCCCTCATTGTCAAAATGTAGAGAATAAAAGTCTACAGAGTGTAGGTCCTTGGACAGTTCTCCTATATTAAAATCCACCCATCCAGGGCTCAGGGACATTGCAAAGGAGGGGGCAGAAAGATTGTAAGAGCCAGGGAGGAGGTGCATGACCATACTGAAATAGAGTCTTACAGGCTCCTAGGTCCCTTCTCATATGAGCCTACAGAAATGGTGTCAGCATGCACAAGACCCATGCAAACTCAAGTAGACAAAAACCTAGCATGGAATTGTGAAAATGGACAGCAAGCCCTAATATTAGTCAAAGAATTATTGGCAGTTAATTACTGCTGGGTGAAGAAGAGCTGATCTTCTTAAAGGGAGGGACTCTAGATAGACTGACTAGACCTCAGTGGATGAACTTGCACAGAGGGGCATCTGGGGACACTAACTTGACATGACAGGCCTTACCACAAATGACAGAATTTATGAAATCCAGTGTGTGGGGGGGATTTGGGCAGGTGTCAATGAGGACAAGAGCGTAAGCTGTTTCAGATGTTCTGAATGAAATATACAAAAATTTAATAAAAAAATTAAAAGCTGGGTGTGGTGGTGCACACCTTTAATCCCAGCAGGAGGCAGAGGCAGGCGGATCCCTATGAGTTCAAGGCCAGCCTGGTCTATACAGTGAGCTCCAGGCTAGCTGGGACTAAAGGGAGACCCTGTCTCAAAAAGAGCAAATAATAATAATAATAATAATAATAATAATAATAATAATATACAGCTATGGAACTTTGTCCCATAGGTTGTGATGGAAAGCGGAATGATATTTACCCCCCCACAAATCTGCATCCCAGTTCCTGAAACCTGTAAATTCTGGATTACATGGCAGAGGGTAATTAGAGCTCCAGGTGGAATGAAGGCTACTGATGACTGGGCTTCACGTATTACCCTGGATTGTCCAGGAGGGCCCAATGTAATCTCTAGGATCCTCAGAGGAAGAAGTGAGAGACAGAGATGTCAGGGGGAAAAAAGTAAAGCCAGTGCTGTCAGCATTGAAGATACAGGAAGGGGACCACGAGCCAAGGACTGTGGGTGGCTGGAGGATGGTCCCCTCGGTCTTCCAGACCATGAGCCAAGGACTGTGGGTGGCTGGAGGATGGTCCCCTCAGTCTTCCAGACCACAAGCCAAGGACTGTGGGTGGCTGGAGGATGGTCCCCTCGGTCTTCCAGACCACGAGCCAAGGACTGTAGGTGGCTGGAGGATGGTCCCCTCGGTCTTCCAGACCACCAGCCAAGGACTGTGGGTGGCTGGAGGATGGTCCCCTCGGTCTTCCAGACCACGAGCCAAGGACTGTGGGTGGCTGGAGGATGGTCCCCTCGGTCTTCCAGACCACGAGCCAAGGACCGTGGGTGGCTGGAGGATGGTCCCCCCAGTCTTCCAGACCACCAGCCAAGGACTGTGGGTGGCTGGAGGATGGTCCCCTCGGTCTTCCAGACTGGTAAACACGTTAAAATTCCTATGGAACTATAGGACAATACATTTATATTTTAGGCCACTAAAACCAGGTAATTCATTACAGCAGCAGAAGTAGATTAGGAGGCTTGTCTGCTCACTGTGTCCTGAACTCTGTGATATCAGAGACTGACTATTTACTTTTGTTATCCAGTGTCTACTGTAGTGCCTCACACCCAGTACTTGGAAGGCAGAGGGAGGTTGATCTCTGTGAGCTTGAGGCCAGCCTGGTCTACCTAGGGAGTTCCAGATCAGTCAGGGCTAAATAGCAAGAACTTGTCTCAAAAGAACAAAAATTATTCAATCAACAAATAATTGAAAGCCATCTACTGATAGTGTGCATATTATTTGTTGCCACTTCTTTAGACAAACACCCTTAAAGGCATGGATTTTATTAGCTTCATTATTTATTATGACTGAGTAAGAAAGAAGTTAAGCTCGGCTAAAACTCAACCATTCTTCTCCTTCCCAGTGGAACCCCTTAGGATACTCTCTGGAGGAAAAAATGAAATTAGCAAATTTGTCTTCTTTATAGCATTATAAAAAATATTCCCTCGTGTAGTTTTCATTAGGAAAACAATTCTGAGTGAACTATAGGCCTGACATTGTTAATAGTAGTTTTACTGCTTCATGCTCATGTGCTTTCCTGAAGGGAACTTTCATCAGCCATTTGCAGACACTGTTAAGATCAAGAACATAGGGACTGCTACAAAAAATCAGTTTGACTATTAAATCAAGCTAAGCTTCTGCTTTTGTGCATGAAGGAATTAACTACTCCTGGTGTGAGCCTCTCCCTCTCCCCCAGCTGCAAACAACTAGAAAACAGGACAACAGGGTCTCTGAAGGAAGTTCAAATCAAGTTCAACCAAGGCTGACGAGCTTTCTATCCAGGGAAAATTTCTCTCTAGACTGATGGAAGAGAAGAGAAAAAATAAAGCCCAGGAATGCCAATGGTGCTAAAATTTTTGTGGGAGAGCAAATATAAGGACAAAAGCTAGAAAAAGAATTCCAGCTGGGTGTGGTGGCACACACCTTTTAATCCCAGCACTTGGGAGGCAGAGGCAGGTGGATCTCTGTGAATTCAAGGCCAGCCTGGTCTACATAGTGAGTTCCAGGACAGCTGGGGCTACAGGGAGACCCTGTCTCAAAAAGACAAAAAAAAAAAAAAAAAAAAGATTGCGTGATTCGCACAGTGGTGCCCTCTTTGATCTCTGAGACTAAATTCCAATTTGTAAGTGTGAAGGGAGCAGTGCCATGAAGCACGAGTTCATCCATCCCGAAAGCCACACATGGAGAAAAGTGATTCCTGCAAGTTGTCCTCTGATCTCCACACACACCATTATGTGGGGGTGCACATGCGCACACAGACCTAAAAACAAATAGATACGGGCTAGAGAATGGCTCGGCAGTTAAGAGCACTGGCTGCTCTTGCAGAGGATCGGGTTTGATTCTCAGCACCCATCTATGACAGCTAAAAACTATCTGTACAACTCCAAGTTCCGGATCAAGACCCTCTTCTACTCTCCTGGACAGCAGCACAAACCATGCATTGTAAACATACAAGCACATACACAAAAAAAAATATTTTAAAAAGCCATTTTATGGTGTGGTCACATCCTTTTAATTCCCACACTCCGGAGGCGAGAGGCAAGACATGGATCTCTTGTGAGTTCAAGGGCCAGTCTGGTATAGTATTATATTGATTCCAGTGATAGTAGGGGCTCTTAGGGAGACTCTGGCTATAAAAAGACCAATAAATGCCAGGTGGTTGTGCTCACATCTATTAATCCCAGCACTCAGCGAGCGCAGGGCTAGGCAGATCTTCTGAGTTCTAAGACTCGGCTTGTTACATAGCAGTTCAGGGACAGGCTGGGGTATAAGAGAAACCTGTCTCAAAAAAAAAGACGCAATAAATAATAGATAATACCAGAACTTAAAATGACTTCTATTCAACATTAGACTAAAGGTTCCTAGAACGTTACAGAAGCTGATTTAAATAAATGAAAATGACAAGAGAGAACTCGGGCTAGGTGGCGCACGCCTTCTAATTCCTAGCACTATATGGTGCGAGAGCAGGGCGAAATCTTGTAGTTCAAGGCCAGCTGGTCGACAGAGTGAGTTCCAGGACAGCTGGGACTTACAGGGAGACCCTGTCTCGGAAAAAGACCAAAAAAAAAAAAAAAAAAAAGAAAATAAAAGATAAAAAAAAATTGGAAAGAAGTCAAAAGTCAAGCTTTGTTTATGAAATCTATATTACATGAACTTAGGGAGTAAAAAACAAGACTTAAAGTAGAAAAATAAATTGTATTTCTGCAAAAATTGGAAGTGAAATTTAAAAAATCTCATGGTAGCATCATAAAACATTTCTTGAGTGTCTGTTATGATGTTCCTCTTTGTTCTGTTTATTTGTTTTGTTTTGTTTTGTTTTTTATCTTTTCGAGACAGGGTCTCCCTGTAGCCTCAGCTGTCCGGGAACTCACTCTGTAGACCAGGCTGGCCTTGAACTCACAAAGATCCGCCTGCCTCTGCCTCCCAAGTGCTAGGATTAAAGGCATGCACCACCATGCCCGGTTTGTTCTGTTTTTAATTTTGTGCCACAATGCCTGAAACCAAGTGTTGGCTTTGGCCCAGAGGATGGGTTCCAGGAAGTTGTGATAAATGTGTGAAGGGAAACGGCAAGAAGCCCATGAGAAGCTCCAGGAAGAGTGGCTGCACTAGGCACTTTTCTGTTGCTGTGATAAAATCCATGGCCAATTTAACAAAGAAACAGTTTACTTTGGTTTATGGTTCCAGACAGCTAGCAGGAGCAGGAAGCTGGCTGGTGACACTGTCATTCACACACAGGAAGGAGAGAGAGAACAGGAAGTGGGACCAGATTATCAACCATCAAAGCCCACCCTCCCAGTGACGTACTTCCTGCAGTGAGGCTGTATCTCCTTAAAGGTTCCATCATCTCCCCAAACAGTGCCAACAAAGTGGGGCCAAAGTGTTCAAATACATGAGCCTACGAGGGCATTCATCATTCAAACCACCACAGGTACCCAGGGTATGTATTATACAAGGTAGTAAAACAGGTCCATGCCAACACCAGCATCTTGTCCAAGGCCACAGCATCATACACACAACTGCTTGGTCAACGGTGTATTTGAGCACATGATGAGAGAGGCTCTGGTCTGGCACATTATGGAAGATCTAGACGGCCATGTGCTTGTTGCTGCCTGTCAGGCTGGACAAACACATGGCCTCTGAGGGCATCAATAAAATCACCAACTACAGCAGCTCCAAGTAAATGTGCCAACATAAAGATGAATTCAAAGAAATGAATATGTAAAGTAACTAAAAACGTGAACCCCTCCACAGAAGTTACTGAGTCTGACTGATAACAGACTATAGCCCACTCAGTCCAACCCATCCTGCTATGATGAACATTGACTTATTAAGAGAAACATCTGTTTCATGCCTAGTTACTAAGAGTCATTGTTTATTTTGGACTACTTTTGCTAGGAGTCTAAATGAGACTATGGCAGAAAGTTTGTAAATGAAACATATGAATAAAACCTGCACCAAGCTGGAATATGTTTAACAAAAGATATGAGGAAGGTCCATTCACTGAAACAACAAATTTTATTGCCTCACTTAAAAAATATTTTCAGGGCTGGAGAGATGGCCTAGCAGTTAAGAGTGCTGACTGCTCTTGCAGAGGACCTGGGTTCGATCCCCAGCACCCACATGGTGGCTGAGAACCGTCTTTAACTCCAGTTCCACAGGAATCCGACGCCCTATTCTGACCTCTGCGGCATTGCACGACACGGGTGCACAGACCTGCATGTAGACAGTACATTCAAACACATAAAGAATAAATAAAAAAAAATTTTTTTTGTCTTTTTGAGACAGGGTCTCCTTTTAGTCCCAGCTGGCCTGGAGCTCACTATGTAGACCAGGCTGGCCTTGAACTCACAAAGATTTACGGGCTTTTGCTTCCCAAGTGCTAGAGTTAAAGGCGTGTGCCACCATGCCCGACCGTCTTTTTGTGTTTTGTATGAACTTTCTGTTCTTGTTTTTTTTGGTTATGTATTTATTTATTTATTTTATTTTTATTTATTTATTTATTTATTTTTTTGTTCTTTTCGAGACAGGGTCTCCCTGTAGCCCCAGCTGTCCTAGAACTCACTCTGTAGACCAGGCTGGCCTTGAACTCACAAAGATCCGCCTGCCTCTGCCTCCCGAGTGCTAGGATTAAAGGCGTGCGCCACCACGCCCGGCGGTTATGTATTTATTTATAAACAGGGTCTCCCTGTAGCCCCAGCTATCCTGGAACTCACTATGTAGACCAGGCTGGTCTTGAACTAGCAGAGATCAGCCTACCTCTGCCTCCCAAGTGCTAGGATTAAAGGTGTGGCATTAGCCAGCTGGCATTAGCCATTTGATGTACTCTAAGAAGCAGCTTTACTGCTTACAGACAGGCAGTGAGGGAAGAAAGCCCAGGATGCATTGTGAAATGGTCCTCTAGGGCTCAGAACGCTGACCTTTGATAAGCAGTCTCACATCCGAGGGTCCCATTTGCACTGCCACTGAGGGACCCTGAAAGGAAGCCAGCGGTGGTGGCGCGCATCTCCTCAGCACCAGCTGATACTTCCAGTGACATTATCTTCTTCTTTTTTTTTTTTTGGTCTTTTCCAGACAGGGTCTCCCTGTAGTCCCAGATATCCTGGAATTCCCTCTGTAGACCAGGCTGGCCTTGAACTCACAAAGATCCGCCTGCCTCTGCCTCCCAAGCGCTAGGATTAAAGGCGTGCATCACCACGCCCAGCAGGAACAAAACAGGTTGTCCTGGGCAGTTCCTCTGAAGCCACTACATTAATCAGCATCTTTTTCAATTTGGCTACTACCATATTTAGCTGAAGATTAATATCTTTACATTTTTAGCAATTTTTTATAGCACTTGGATTTCATTAAGTGTTTTTATTTTGTTTTAACAGGCTCTAACTGTACACGTGTGACTAGCCTAGAACTCACTATGTAGACCAGGCTGGCCTCAATTTCACAGATCTACCTGCCTCCAGAGTGCTAGGATGAAAAAAGGCATATACCACCAAAATAGGTTATTCAATTTATTATCTCTTGGGAAGGGTTGTTTGGTAATAATTCTGCTTTCTGTTCTTACTACAGAGACTTTTGAATTTAAATATTTTTAAGTTTATTTATTTATTTACTTGACATTTTTGAGATAGGCTATCCCTGTAGTCCCAGCTGGCCTTGAACCCACTATGTACACCAGGTTGGCCTTGAACTCTCAGAGATCTGCCTACCTCTGCCTCCTGAGTACTGGGATTAAAGGCACATGCCACCACACCCAGCAAAGTTTATGGGTATGAGTGTTTTACCCACAGGTAAGTGCGCCCATGTCATTTAGAGCATGCAGAGGCCAGAAGGCACTGAATCCCTTGAAACTGTAGTTACAAATGGTTGACAGCTGCCATATGGGTGTGGGGATTTGAACCCCAGTCTTGTGCAAGAGCAACCAGTGCTCTTAAATGCTGAGCCATTTCTCCAGATCCACTTTTTAATTTTTTTGGGGGGGGGTCTTTTCGAGACAGGGTCTCCTTGTAGCCCCACCTGTCCCGGAATTCACTCTGTAGACCAGGCTGGCCTTGAACTCACAAAGATCTGCCTGCCTCTGCCTCCCAAATGCTAGGATTAAAGGCGTGTGCTACCATGCCCAGCTTTTTTTTGCTATTTTTGAGACAGGGTCTCCCTTTAGTCTCAGATGGCCTGGAGCTCGCTCTGTAAACCAGGCTGGCCTTGAACTCACAAAGAACTGCCTGCCTCCGCCTCCCGAGTGCTGGGATTAAAGGCATGTGTTACAATGGCTAGCAACTTTTTAATTGTTTAAAAATTAACTAGCATTCAGGTCTGATTTATGCTGGCAACGTAGCAAACACATGCAGATTGCCAGGTCCCTTAGACTTCACAAACAGAGGTTTGGTAACAAAACAGATGAGAATGAAATCTTGGCAGCCAGACCTCCAGAGTTCAAACACCAGCTCTTCTGTCTGCTAGTGACTTAGCTATGGCAAACTCCTCAAACTCTATGTCTTAATGCCCTTATCTTTCCAATGATAAACATAGAAAATGGACAATTCTTGTGAGGTTGTAATAATTAGAAAAGTCTACCTTTGTGTTGTTATGGGAACAGTTCTGAGAAAGAATACTTGCTTTAAAATATTCCTTCCAGGTAGCCAGACCTGGTAGTGCATGCCTTTAATCTCAGTACTCAGGAGGCAGAGGCAGGCGAATCTCTGTGAGTTCAAGGCCAGCCTGGTCTACATACTGAGTTCTAGGACAGCCAGGGCTACAGGGAGACCCTGTCTCAAAAAGACATCTGGTTCAGCAGTGAAGAGCACTAGCTGCTCTTGCAGAGGACCAGGGTTTGATTCCCAGTACCCACATGGTGGCTAATTACTGGTCATAACTCCAGTTCCAAGGAATCTGATGCCCTCTTCTGATGCCCCTATCTGTGGGCATTGTTTAACATAGGCGCATTTACATATGTGTGGGCAATACACTCATACACATTAAATAAAATAAAAATATTCTATAGAGGTTGGAGAGATATATCAGCAATTAGGAGTACTGACTGTTCTTGTAGAAGACCCAGGTTAAATTCCCAGCATGCACACGGCAGCTAACAACTATCCATAACTCCAGTTCTAGGGCATGTGACACCCTCTTGTGACCTCCACAGACACTGCATGACACAGGTGCATTTACCTATATGCAGGCAATACACTCATCCACAGAAAATAAAAATAAAGAATTAAAAATAAAATATTCTTTAAAAAATTCCTTCCAAGGGGGCTGGAGAGATGGCTCAGCAGTTAAGAGCTCTGACTGCTCTTGGAGAGGACCCGTGTTTAATTCCCAGCACCCACATGGTGGCTAAAAACTGTCTTTAAGCCGGGTGTGGTGGTACATGCCTTTAATCCTAGCACTTGGGAGGCAGAGGCGGGCGGATCTCTGTGAGTTCAAGGCCAGCCTGTTCTATATGGAGACCCTGTCTCAAAAAATAAAAATATTAAAAATAAAAAACATAGTATCTTAAATAAAATTCCTTCCAAAAATGTACGTTTTGGTGCTGGAGAGATAGCTCAGCAGGTAAGAGCACTGGCTGTTCTTGCAGCACCCACGTGCAGCTAAAAACCATCCCTAACTCCAGTTCCAGAGAATATATTGTTGCATACCGCTCTCCTCCCACCCGCAGATTAAACTTGTTTGCACACACTTGCCTAAGATCATCACAGCCAAACTTCCGGTTTTGATGGAAGAAGGGAGGGACAGGATAGTTGGCAACACCTTGCAAACAATGACCCTAGTTGCCCAAGGGGGGGGGGGCGAAGAGGATGAGGAAGACATGGGTAGGCTCTCTTGGCACTTTGTGCAGCTGTAGAGAAGTCTTCATCCACGCCCAGGTGCAGACTTTCTTGTGCAGCCTTAGGAAGGGTGCACCCACACTCCTGAAAGTAAACTCCTACCCACTGCTCTGTAAACCCAATCAACTCCCTGGTTTCCCAGACTGTAGTATGGTGAAATTGTACCTCGGATTGCTGTAGGGACTCAGGGAGGAAGGGGCCAGATGTTGTTTGTGGCTCTCAGAAGAAATTTTAGCTACAGCTGCCCTCTTCTGGTTTCTAAGGGCACTGCATGTTACGGGTGCACTTACATACATGCAGACATTATACTCATACACATAAAAATATTAAAAATTTTGATATTCTCTGGGCATGGTGGCACATGCCTTTAATCCCATTCAGGAGGCCAAGCAGGTAGACCTCAGTGAGATTGAGGCCAGTCTGGTCTACATAATGAGTTCCAGGCCAGATGGGGGTACAAATAGCTCTGTCTCAAAAAACAAACTTTAACAAAGCAAAAAGATGTCTTTGTAGTAGAAAACTCTTAAGACTTTGAGCTGCTTTGTTTTCCCTTCTAGTGATTCTCTACGTGAGCTGCCCCTCTGGATTTCTGCCTTTAGAAAGCCCCCTGCCTTATATTTGACCAGTGAGATCAAGTCTCTCAAATGACAGTAAGGTATTGGAGTTCAAAACTCCCTTGGCAGTCCTACTTGGCAGCCAACACTGAAAAACCTTGCTTCAACCCCACCCCAAAGACAATTTCATGCTTGCAGGTTGGTCTAGTCTTGCATTAGTCACACTTTAACTTCTTTAGGGAGGAACACAAGTCTCAGATTCAAGAAAATAGGGGAAAGCTTTCTGTGGTTTCCTACTGCCCTTAGAAATAAAAGTTCTCACAAGGCAAGGCCAACTAGGGGCCTACTGGTCTCTGACTGCCTGGACTTCCTGCCTCCTTAGCTGCCCTCCTTTCCTGCTCACCAGGATCCACCTTCCCCTGGCTTTAACAGGACAGCTCTTCTTGCAAGGCTTTTCCAGCTGGCTGTTTCTCTCTACTCCTGATCCTCTACTATAGCGATCCAGCTGACCACTGTCTACTCCCACTCAGAAAGATAGCTGTAACCTTCCAATAAAACTAGGCTCCCCTTGGTACCTGTACTACCATCACTAACAAGTTTCCTTCACAGCAACTACCAAAGCATGTAGACACTCATGTAGATACTCCTAGCTAGCTGATAGGCTTTATTATCTTGTTCTACTTCCTTATCTCAATGCCTTATGCTTAACTGTGCCATATACTCAATAGCTCATGAATAATTAATGAGTTAGTAAGTGGACAGTTGTATTAATTTTGATGAGCGATTAAAAGACAGATTAAAATTTATCCTTAAAATGAATTTCTGATTATCTGGTTCAGAATGCTTGTGGTACTGATGAGGAAACTGACAATTGAGTATTTGAATGCCCAAAGCCATCCAGCTGATTAATAATGGAGGAAGATCTCCAGTTCATTTCTTAGTCCAGTGAAAAATTATTTGCTGCTGTAGATATAGAATAAGAAAATCAAGCAAGATATATAGAATGAACACAGGTTTAACATAGTAACCAAGACAAATGATTTCTTACTGCATAGAAATATGAAATCTGGGCTGGAGAGATAGCCTAGCGGTTAAGAGCACTGACTGCTCTTGCAGAGGACCCGGGTTTGATCCCCAGCACCCACATGGCGGCTAAGAACCATCTGTAACTCCAATTCCAGGAGAACTCCAGTTCCAGGGGAATCCGAGACCCTCTTCTGACCTCCGTGGCATTGCATGACACATGTACACAGACCTACATGCAGACAGTACACTCATACATATACAAAAATAAATAAAATTTAAAAAAATTAAAAAAAGAAATATGAAATCTGCCACTTACTTTCAGACTCTATAATTACTGTATATTAGTGGAAAGTATGTATTCATATTTTAGAGCAATATAAAATTAAAGGAGGAAAATGTGAATTCCTAAACATAAAAAAAGATTGAGAGAAAGATGCAGGACAGTTATGGCAGAGTGCATGATCTGGGGTGGGGTGGGGGGAAGGGAAAGGGGAATATGCCTGAACTGAATTGAAAAATGATGTCTGAAATACATAAAACATCAATAAAACCATTATAAAAAAAGAAATATGAAATGTTAGCTACTGTCCACTTTGGATATAGTTGTAGTGTGCACCTCACCCCAAGCTTCACGTGTTAAAATTTAATCCCCATTGTGAGGTATTTAGAGGAGCTAGTCAGATTAGGCTGGAAGCTTAGCCGGACTACATTATTTAGAAAGGAGGCCTTTGGAGGGTGAGTAGGAGATGATCGAGGTGGAAAGCTCTTACATAAATTCTGATGGTTTCATAAAAACAAGAAAGGCAGGGAGTGGTGGTGCATGTCCTTGATCCCAGCACTTGGGAGACAGGTGGATCTTGGTGAGTTAAGAGATCAGCCTGGTCTATACAGCAAGTTCCAGGGCTACAGGGAGACCCTGTCTCAAAAACAAAACAAAAAACCAGGGAAAACCAGAAGAGATCACACACACACACACACACACACACACACACACACACACACACACACACATACGTGCTCCTGACTCTCCATGTTCTCCATGTTACACTTCACTGCCTCAGGGCTCAGCCAGCAAGATGATCATCATTCCATCTGACCCACAACAACAGACCAGTTGAACTGTGAGCCAAATAAATCTTCTTTACAACTTACTCAGTCTGATAATAACTGTGTTATTAGCAACAGAGAGTGGCTGAATGTAGAAGGTATTAGAAACTGAACTGAGTTAGCTTTCACGTGAGAACAGGAGTAAGCAGACGTATGGACTGACTTTTGTCAAGTGGTGCCAATCTCTGTTTGGAGCTTCTCAACAAAGTATGCTGTCAACTAGTTATAAAGCCACCTCCACTCATTAAATGCTATATGTGAACCTTAAATCTCTGTGTAACTTTGCAATGTAGATAGCACATCTACAATCAGAAGAGAGCATGAAGCTCATTATCATCTAGCTCATGAATGGTAACATCAGGATTAAAACCACCCTTGCAACTTCCTATCTGACACATGACTTGGGAGCCATCACCTCCATCCTCACAGGAAAAAAGCCAGGCAAACTGAAATAGTTAAGTGTGGGAGCACTTAGGAGATGGATGGGAGTTCAATATCATCCCCTGCTATACAGTTAGTATGAGACCAGCCTGGGTTGTATGAAATCCTGTCTTTAAAAAAAGCCCAACTCAGCCGGGCGTGGTGGCGCACGCCTTTAATCCTAGCACTCGGGAGGCAGAGGCAGGTGGATCTTTGTGAGTTCAAGGCCAGCCTGGTCTTCAGAGGGAGTTCCAGGACAGCTGGGGCTACAGGGAGACCCTGTCTCGAAAAGACCAAAAAAAAAAAAAAAAAAAAAAAAAAGGCCCAGACAGCGCCGGGTGGTGGTGGCACACTGCCTTTAATCCTAGCACTCGGCGGAGGCACAGGCAAGCGGATCTTTGTGGAGTCAAGGCCAGCCTGGTCTGACAGATTGAGTTCCAGGACAGCTGCCGATGACAGAGGAAGACCCTGTCTCAACACGGAACCAAAAAAAAAAAAAAAGCCCAACTCAGCTGGGCTGGTGGTGCAACGCCTTAATCCCAGCATATCCGGAGGCAGAGGCAGGTGGATCTCTGTGAGACTGAGGACAGCCTAGTCAACATAGCAGTTGCCAGGAAGTGAGGGCTACATAGTGCGAGCCCTGTCTCAAACAAAAGCAAATTTAAAAGGGCCTAAAATATTAAACCAAACAAATGAAACAGAAATGTGAAATCAATAACTCCTATTAGAAAACTGAGCTCATAGGCAAATTGCTGCTCAGAAAACTGGAAAGATGGGCGATACAGAGAACCACAATTCTCATGGAGAAGCCACTGTAATGGCTAAATTATTAGAGACTCCCTGTAGAGTAGCTTGAGAATTAAAAACTCCTAAGGGATCCATTATTAAGGGGCTAACCACACTTTCCCCAAATTTACCTCTAGGAGCCATACCAGGTGCTCACTGAGTAGAAAAAGTCCCTTCCTGGGGAAAGGGCACTTTGAAAAAAGGAACTGAGGGGCTGGAAAGATGACTCGGTGTTTGCAGAGGACCTGGATTCCGTCCACACCATCTATATGGTGGCTCTGCCATCTACTTCTGGCCTCCAAGGGCACTGCACACATGTCAGGTATAGGTACATGCAGGCAAGAACACAAACACAAAAAATAAAAGACAAATATTTAAAAAGAAAAGGGTCCTGAGCCTTTCGCTGTCTTCAATAAGGCTTTTTCCCAAAGCCTAACTGAGCAGAGGAAAAGCAAACACTGGACTTCAGCCACACCTAGTCCTTTCCATATGACTAAGACCTAATTATACATTAATTATAGATTTAGAGAACTCTTTTTTTCATACCTTACAAGCACATCACTAGAGACCTGTCTAGTAACAGAAGACTACTACTTAAACAACTGCAAGCCTCAGACTGTATTTTTTTTTTTTTTTTTTTTGTCTTTATGAGACAGAATCACCCTGGAGCCCCAGCTGACCTGGTACTTAACTATGTAGACCAGGTTGGCCTCAATCTCACAGATTCCTGTCTCTGGCTCTCAGGTGCTGGGATTAAAGGCATGACTGACCATGCCCAGGCCCTTAGATTGTATTCTTCAATTTCTATTGTAGGAAAACTCAATGATGGAGGGAAGACAAAAACAAATAAACACACACACACACACACACACACACACACACACACAGAAGTAAATCTTATTCTCTGACACAGAAGCAAAGCAAAAAGTAAACACAATTTAAGTTTTAGCTAGATAAAAACAAACATTAATACTAATGGCTTATCTACTCATGCACTCATTTCCTATTGCCTGATACATGGAATCTGCCTTTCAAGAAACACTGGCACATCTTAAGGAATAAAGCAGACAGCTATGGGTTGTTGTGGGGTATATACTTGTAGTCCCAGCTACTTGGGAGGTTGAGGCAGGAAGATCAAGAGTTCCAGACCAGAGCTTGGGTCCAGGAGGGACAGAATAGCAAGCCCCCCCCCCCCACGCCACTCTGGCCCAACATACACAGACACAGACACACACACACACACTTCAAAATTTAGACTTAATACCTTTTGGGGATTTTTTTGTTTTGTTCTGTTTTGTTGAGGCAGGTTCTCTCTGTAGTCTCGGCTGACCTGAAACTGGCTATTAAGACCAAGCTAGCCTGGCTCTCACTGAGATCTGCCTGCCTCTGCCTCCCAAGTGCCAGGACTAAAGGCCTGTGCAAACGGGTCTAGTTAGACTTAGGTACTTTTGATACATGGTATCAAGTTGGGGATTTTTGTAAGTGGAATACCAGAGGTCAAGCTGCTCATACAGGATTGCAGATGAGCAGAGACAGGAATGGAAGCTTTAGGTAGTGTCTAGTGCAGAAAGCTGCTGATCTGAGGTGGGTGTGGGTTAATATCCTAGAAACTGTCTTATAGCTCATCCCCAGGCAGCAGATTATACAAAGAGGGTGAAACAAAGACAATTAATTGTTACAAAGACAATCTTGCCCCTCTGGTCAGCCACATCTCTAAGACTTGTTCTTCCCTTGAACTCTTCCCTTAAGTTTCTGCATATTTGGGCTCAGGTACTTCTTAGAACACTGAATCTAATTAGTGTCTGGTGGTATTAACTAATACTGCTACTCTAGGTAATGGGTTGAAAAATTAACTCAAGCCGGGCATGGTGGCGCATGCCTTTAATCCTAGCACTTGGGAGGCAGAAGCAGGCCGATCTTTGTGAGTTCAAGGACAGCCTGGTCTACAGAGCGAATTCCAGGACAGCTGGGGCTTCAGGGAGACCCCCTGTCTCGAAAAGACCTCCCCCCCCCAAAAAAAAGAAAAGAAAAATTAACTCAGAACAAGCAAGACAGTAACAGTGTATGTGAGGCTGGTGAGATGGCTGAGTGGCTAGGGGAGGAAGAGTCATTCTTTTTTAAGGGCATGACCATTGTTAGATTCCATGCTCTACTGGATGACCCCACACTCAGGCACATATGACCAGCACTAACTGAGCTTAGTGGGTTATGACATCAGGAGAAAGAGAGATGGGTCAGTGGGTCAAGGCACTTGCCACCTACCCTGACAACCTGAGTTGGATCCCAGGGGACCCAAATGGTGGAAGGACAGAACTAACTCCCCAAAGTTGCTCAGGACTTCCACAGGTGTATGATGGCATGCACATGAATGAACGAACACAGACACACATACACACACACACACACACACACACATACACACACACATACACACACACACACAGCTATAGGGAGACCCTGTCTCAAAAAATTTTTTTAAAGAATATAGTCCATATATTTAAAAAAAGAGCAAATCCAAACTTAGAGATGCCACATTTATAAAATTTTAGAGAGCAGTCATGGTACGTAGAAGAGTGTGGACATTGCAGGAAGAATAACTTCAGGAGTCCTGCTCTGTCAGTCTGTCACTCCTTCTACAATAATTTCCTGACTCATGATTTTCAAAATCATTAATGCTTTTGTACACGATTAAGAAATGTTGGAATCATCATAGTCCTCAGAAACTCAGGTAGATAAACTGGTTTTTAATTTTCTATTTCCATCTAGGAATGTGCACCTGAGTCAAAGAAATTAATTCAATAAACACATATTAAACTTTTTGGAGGTGTCTTTTTGAGACAGAGTCTCCCCGTAGCCAGAGCTGGCCTGGAAATTTCTATGTAGACCAAGCTGGCCTCAGGATCAGTTGGAGTTATGGCAATGGATACTCCGTAAGAGATTAAATTATTAAGTTGAACAACTGAGTTTTTGTTTTGACAGCACCCTGTAGTGTCTGGGATTTGGTGGCTAGGATGGTATACTCTCATTGTTATGGCACTTGGAAGACAGCTAAGCCATGAGATGAGGGGAATGGGCCCAAGAACATTTGCATGGATAGCAGGTGACATTGCAGGCACACGAAAAGGTTGAAGACGCCTGATTTCACATGATCTTTCACTGTACTAGGCCTATATTTAACTGAGATGGGGTTGGTATTTCCATAGCCAGTAACCTACATATACAGACAGCACTGAGACATGGAATGTAGGAGGTATTAACTGAAGAAATGAGAAAAGCTAAGAACAAAACAACTTGCAGTGCCGACCCCACTGCTTTCCTGACGGCCCTAGGGGATGTGTCTTCTCCATGCTACTTCTTGAAGTCTCCTTCAGGAGCTGCTCTTAGGCTATGTACTGCTGACCCCTCCACTGTTTCACAGTGCACTAAGAAATGGTGCCCTGTTCTATTACACTGTTCTATGAAGCTCTTCTGCAACATGGATGCCCACTCAGCGAGGAGGAAGAGTAGGTTACATTTAATATTTACTTATAAAAAATATTATAAACTGGGCATAGTGGTGCATGCCTGTAATTCCTGTACTGAGGAGGCAGAAGCAGGAGTATCAGAAATTCATGGCCAGCCTAGGTATGGAAAAATATAGTTAAATAAAGAAAAGAAGATGTTATAGAAAAATCATTTATTTGTTTATTAAAATATTTTCTTTTTAATTAAAAAATATTTTATTAATTATTTTTATGTGTGTGAGTATATTGGCTGCAAGTGTGAAGTGGCCTCTTGTCATGCACTTTTTACTGGGGACTGAACTCAGGTCCTTAAGTACTTAACAACTGAGCTATCTCCCCAGCTTTTTTTTTTTTTTTTAAGGCAAGGTCTCCCATATTCTAAGCTGGCCTCAAAACTCCAGTGTAGCTAAGGATGACCTTGATCTCCTTGGGATGCGATGACGGGTACATGCCATTGTGCCTCAGTAATTTTCCATGAAATATTTTATATAGATCCTATTAGTTATTTAAATTTTGAAAAAGTTTTGATTCCAAAACACAGGTAGTCCTAGGTTTTTAAATAAACACTTATATAGTAGTTACCTCCCTAAACTTTCTTTTGTTTTTGTTTTTTGGAGACAAGGTCTCATTATGAAGCCTTGGCTGGCCTGGAACTCACTGTGTAGACCAGGCTGGCTTTGAACCCACAGAGATCCAGCTGCCTCTGTCTCGGCTGGGATTAAAGGCATGTGCTGTCAAGCCAGGTTCACGGTGGCATTTCTCTATACAACCAGGAACCATTTAAAAATGTCATCGCTCTTCAGTCTTACATAGGTTTAAAGAAACAAACAACAAAAAAAAATATCGAGCTGGGCATGGTGGCACACACCTGTAATCCCAGCACTTGGGAGGCAGAAGCAGGCAGATCTCTGTGAGTTCAAGGCCAGCCTCGTCTACATAGTGAGTTCCAGGACAGTTGGGGCTACAAGGAGACCCTGTCTCAAAAAAGACCAAAAATAACCAAACAAAAATTTACACAGACCATATAGACCTTCCAAAGGGGAAACATAGCTCCACTGTTCAAGAAAGACAGTAGCAGAAGTAATAGACGCGTATGCTTTACATACTCTTGTCCTTTACTAAAGGGATGTTAGCTGTTAAAGGGAATTGAAAGGAAAATGTGGAATCCATCACAATGTTATCTGGGAGGAACTGGCTTTACCATTATGTATTAAAATTATGATTCACTAAGAAAAACCTTGAAAAAAAAGAAAAACCTTGGAACTTGGAATTATCTGGACTCACTAGTATCAACTAATTGGGAATAAAACAAGTTTCATTCTCTAGGCCAAAACCCCCAAGCAGCTGTCGGGAGCAAGAGGGCGACCAGAACAGAAGAAAACAGATTCACTGCATTGTTATCAAGAATGGGCTTCCCTGATATGTGCTTGGCTTCTTTGGTTGGGCTGTTGACCACCAGGCCAGTGCTTTCATCCAAACCTGAAATGGAAAAGAAGAAAATGAGGTGAAACATCCAAATAACTTAAAAAAGAAAGCCAGGTGTGGTGGCGCACGCCTTTAATCCCAGCTCTCGAGAGGCAGAGCCAGGCAGATCTCTGTGAGTTCAAGGCCAACTGGGACTAAAAGGGAGTCCCTGTCTCAAAAAAAAAAAAAAAAAAGCTTTTTTTATCTAAAGGAGCCAATCTTCAAAATACTCTCAATGATTTGTTTATCATTTACATGGTATGATAGATACATGGAAACTTTGATTATTAAAGGCCTTGCTGCACGGACAGGCTTTTGAATATCTCAGTATTGGAAGGAAGAAGATACATAAAAAGCAGAGATGAGCCGGGCGTGGTGGCGCACGCCTTTAATCCTAGCACTTGGGAGGCAGAGGCAGGCAGATCTTTGTGAGTTCAAGGCCAGCCTGGTCTACAGAGTGAGTACCAGGCCAGCTGGGGCTACAGGGAGACCCTGTCTCAAAAAGACCCCCCCCCCAAAAAAAAACAGAGATGGCCTGAAACTGGTAGGCTGGACTGGTCTTCTCCTTGGTAAGCCAGATCACATCTGTTTTCAGGGCCCAGTATAGTGTTGTCATAAATGACACTGCTATGGCTCATATGCTTGTGTCTCTCCAAAATTAATGCTGTAGTCTGAGACCCAGTGTGACAGGACTGACAGATGAGGCATCTGGGGGGGGTGGCGTAGTAGTTAAACCTAAGGGCTACACACTCATGAATAAGACTAAGGACCTTATTAACAGAGGCTTCAGGGGGGTCACGTGGCCCTTTTACCTTTTGCCCTTTTGGCTTTGCCAACATAAGGGCAACAACCAACTGCTACCTTGGAAGCCACCAGTGAGCCTGCCACCAGACCCCTCATTGTGTTCCACAACTATGAACTACTTCTGCTCTTTATAAACTCTGTACTGAGGGAAATAATTACAAAGAATTCAAAACTTTGATGAAAAGAATAATCACATGCAACTTTTGTAATGCTAAGGTTATTTTTTCATTTTTTCTTCCTGGTAAAACTTTTGTTTAGGACAAAGAATTCAAATTTTTTTTGTCTTTTTTTGAGACAGGGTCTCTCTATAGCCCCAACTGACCAGGAACTCACTATGTAGACTAGGCTGGGCTTGAACTCACAGAGATCGGCCTGCCTCTACCTCCCAAGTGCTGGGATTAAAGGTGTACACCACGACCCGGTAAGAATTCATATCTTTCAAGGTTCCCACCTTGCAAAACTTCTGTTTATTTTTATTTTATTTTTTTTTATGTGTATAAATGTACTGTCTGCGTGTAGGTTTGTGCACCCATGTTGTGCAATGCCACAGAGGTCAGAAGAGGGTGTCGGAATCCTCTGGAACTGCAGATTCTTTTAAAACTAGCCATCCTAATCCTAGCACTTGGAAGGCAGAGGCAGGTGGATCTTTGTGAGTTCAAGGCCAGCCTGGTCTACAGAGCGAGTTCCAGGCCAGCTGAGGCTACAGGGAGACCCTGTCTGGAAAAGACCAAAAAAAAAACCAAACAAACAAAAAAAACTAGCCATCCACCAAGAGGCTGAACTCCAGCCAATGGGGTAAAGACACAGCACCTACCACATGTTCTGTTCAGAATGCTTGTTCACTACCAGAATGAGGCAGCACATTGTTTTATAAAAGTAAAAGCTGCCTTATTGAACTCTGTTCCATGTGAGGTAGTACTGGAGTCTTTGGACTCCAGATTTTATTTATTTTTTTTTTATTTATTTTTTTTTATTTCTGTATGTGTATGAATGTACTGTCTGCATGCAGGCTGTGCACCCGTGACGTGCAATGCCGCGGCTGTCATAAGAGGGCGTCGGATTCCCCTGGAACTGGAGTTCTCCTGGAATTGGAGTTTCGGACAGTTCTCAGCCGCCATGTGGGTGCTGGGGATCGAACCCGGGTCCTCTGCAAGAGCGGTCGGCGCTCTCAACCGCTAGGCCATCTCTTCAGCCCCAGATTTTATTTTTAATACTGCTCAATGAATTAACATAAGTAGCAGCACAAACAAAATAAAACAGAGACACACTAAGATTTATTAAGTGAATTAATTTCCCTCTACCCACATATGTTTTCAAATCATTCAATATAAGAAACCTCTGTTACAAGCCTTACTTGGGGAAAAAAAAAAGTCATTAAGAAAACATGTGGTTCAGAAACTAGATATATAAACAAACAAACAAAAAGAAAACATGTGGTGTGTGTGTGTGTGTGTGTGTGTGTGTGTGTGTAGTCTTTTCAGCATGAGGTAAAATGAGATTTCATCCTCATTGGCATCTAGATGAAATTAAAGAAACCTCGAGAACATTCTGACCACAAAGTAGAAACCTTGAGTCTTAGCACTGAGAGTACTGTGATCCTGGAGTCCTTTTCCAGCTTCCCAGGAGCTTCATAATGTCAAACATGGTTGGTAAGTACAGAATAAACATAATTATTTCAGTCAATGGATGAGATAACAAGAGTCTCAGAGGCAAAGCACAGAAAAATTTAAGGAAAACTGACTTGTCCATCCATGTTTTTATTTTAAGATTTATTTACTTTTTAAATTTTGTGTGTCTTAGGGTTCTGTGTGTTACTTTTTTTTTTTTTTTTGTATTTTTGTATTTTTGAGACAGGGTCTCCCTGTAGCCCCAGCTGTTCTGGAACTCACTCTGTAGACCAGGCTGCCCTTGAACTCACAGAGATCCTCCTGCCTCTGCCTCCCGAGTGCTAGGATTAAAGGCACGCACCACCACGCCCGGCTCTTGTGTGTGTTACTTTTTAAATTTAGTACTTGGGTAGCAGAAACAGGCTGATCTTGGTCAGTTTGAGGCCAGCCTGGTATACATATCTAGTTCTCGGCCAGCCAGGGGGACAGAGTGAGATTCTGTCTAGAAAAAAAAATTTGTTCTTGTGTCTGCAGGTTTGTGGGGGTTCACAAAACCACAAGAGGGGGGGTCATAACTCTGGAGACAGAGTTATAAGCATTGTGGGCCAAACAATATGGGTGTTGGGATCTTGACTCTGGTTCTCATGATGATTAACTTACACAGCAAGTGCTTTCAATCATGGAGCTAACTCTCCAGCCTCTGGGTAAAAAGGCTGGAGACAGCTAGGTGTAGTGGCAACCCTTGTAGTTTTTTGCTTTGGGAGGCTGAGTCAGCAGGATAGCTTGAGCCCAGGAGTTCAAGGCCAGCTTGAGCAACACAACAAGATCTCATCTTAGAAAACCAAGACCCGCTGGGCATGGTGGTGCACGCCTTTAATCCTAGCACTTGGGAGGCAGAGGCAGGCGGATCTTTGTGAGTTCAAGGCCAGCCTGGTCTACAGAGTGAATTCCAGGACAGCTGGGGCTACAGGAAGACCCTGTCTCGAAAAGACAAAAAAAAAGAAAACCAACCGGGTCTGGAAAAATGGCCTAGCGGTTAAGAGCTCCGACTACTCTTGCAGAGGACCCAGATTCGATCCCCAGCACCCAGATGGCAGCTGAAAACCATCTTTGACTCCAGTTCCAGGGGAATCCGACACCCTCTTCTGACCTCCGTGGCATTGCATGACACAGGTGCACAGACCTACATGCAGATAGTACATTCATACACATACAAAAATAAATTAAAAAAATTTAAAAAGCCAGGCGTTTGGTGGCACACACCTTTAATCCTAGCACTCATGACACAGGTGCACAGACCTACATGCAGACAGTACATTCATACACATACAAAAATAAATTTAAAAATTTTAAAAAGCCAGGCGTTTGGTGGCGCACACCTTTAATCCTAGCACTTGGGAGGCAGAGGCAGGAGGATCTTTGTGAGTTCAAGGACAGCTGGGGCTACAAGGAGACCCTGTCTTGAAAAAACCAAAAAACAAACAAACAAAAAATTAAAAAAAAATTAAAAACAAAAAACAAAAAACAAGAAAACTGACCAATCAACCAAATAAGCAAAAACTTGATGGTGAGGACAGAAAGTTATGGTAGGAATAATCACAGTGGGGAAGTAGGTCACGTGTGCGTGTGCGTGCGTGCATGCGTGTGTGTGTGTGTGTGTGTGTGTGTGTGGTCAGAGTATAATATCACAAGGAGTTGGAGAAAACAATTAGAAGTAGGTGCATTAAAAATGATCTAATCCAAATGTCCTGTTCTCTTAGGATTAGGTGACAACTTGAAATCAAAACCATCTGTTTCCTGAACTGTAATATCGTTTCCTCGAATCAATACTCCATAGAATTAATTCTCTTGAATTAGTTTAACACAAAAGAACAAGAAAACCAAAATCATAAAGGAGATATTTCCATTTCACTTCTAGTCCCTCAACATTAGTTTTCCTTGGATTTGCTTTCACTGCTACATTTTTGAACAGTTTTTCCTATTTCTTCTCCTTTTCTTAAAATAAAACAAGACAAAAATCAATGTTACAATAAGATACTGTTCTTACCAGTAAACTGCATTGTTGCCCCTAAATATGAGTCCACGATTGATCCTAATAATCCAGCCAGACCTCCAAATGCAATAATGGGCCACTGGGGAGCAGAAATGTCCAGATCACTCACGAACACCAACTGCGTGAGGAAGTATGCAATGCCCACAAAGGTGCCTCCCAGGAGACTGGAGGCGAGTCCCACCACTGTGACTCCTCCATTCGTCCCTGAGAAGAAACATGAATCAAATCACAGTTTTATCAGTTAACATGTAACGCCAAGGAATGGAAACAACAAACAAAAATTGGTGTATATCTAAAAAATATTGGTGTATATCTAAATAGAATTAATTTAAAGAAAAGTTCTCAAAGACACATATTATAGTGACCTCTAGTCACCACACCCTAGGCTTTAATACAGGATGTCCTACTCTTGTTTAGACAATCCCCATGGATCAACTGCTCCTTATCTATCTCCCCTCTCAAGTCTTAAGCATCTGGTATCATTCTGCACTCAACCTCCATGAGATTAACTACTGTATCAGATTATACACATGAAATTATACGGTACTTGTTAGAAAGAGTTCTCAGGGGCTGGGAGTAGCTTAGCCATAAAGCATTTGGCTAGTAGGATAGTTAACTTAATCTCCTGGAAACAGTCTCAAGGAAGCACTATCTCAAGTAGCCTGTAGGCATGTCTACCCACCATGGGTGGCACAATTCCCTGGGCAGGGGACCTGGACTGTATAACAGTGAACAAAGCTGCTGAGCATCACAAGCATGCGTTAATTTACTGCTCTCTGCTCCTGACTGTGGAGGTGATGTGACTGGCTGCTGCAAGGTCCTGCCATCCCGGCTTCCCCACAATCACAAACTGTAATCTGGAATTGTGAGCCAAATAAACTCCTTCTCATTTATGCTGCTTTGGTCGGGGCATTTTATCACAGCAACAGGTAATGAAACTAGACATTAGCAAGTATGAAATTTGATCTATCTCTAGTATCATAGGAAGAGAGAGAAAAAATAATTCTATCTGTATATAACGTATTAGCACCCTCTTTTCCACCTAAGTTATCTCTAGATTACTTATAATTGCTGATAAATTATAGTTATTATATTTTTTAGAGAATGATCTTAAGGAAAAGTTCTGTAAGTATTCAGTTCTGACTAAGTTATTTTCTTTTTTTTTTTAATTTATTTTCTTTTTTTTTCTACTTTTTTTTTTTTTTTTTTTTTTTTTTTNTTCTCTATTCCACTCGTCAGTTGAGGGGCATTTTAGGGTTGGTTCCAGCTCCTGATTATGTGAAGAGAGCGCACATAACAGGCTGTCAGGATCTCTGTGGTGGGCAAGTCTTGGGTACACATGCCCAGGAGTGGTATGGCTGGGTGCGGTGTGGGCAAGTTCATTCCAAGTCTTCCCAAGGGTTCTCCCACACTGCTTTCATAGTGGCATACGAGTTTACATTCCCAAAACAGTGGATGAAGTGTTCCCCTTTCCCCACAACCTCTCCAGCACTTTTATCATTTTGTTTGCTTGACCTAGCCAGTCTATTTGGAGAAAAGAGTATATCTGTAAGTGGTGTTGACTTTGCATTTCCTTAAGGATAGTGATGTTGAAGCTTCTTGAGGTGTTTCTCAGACATCTCTATTGCCTCACTTGTGAAGTCTCTGTTCAGTTTCTTTGCTCCAATCTATTGAGCGGGTCCATTTGTTTTCTTCTTCTTTGTTTTTTGAGTAGTTTTATATATTCGGAAATCAATGCTTTGTCAGATGTTACTGCAGTGAAGGTGTTCCTCCACGTCTGTGGGATTTTCGTCACTTCCTTGATTGTTTCTTTGATGTACAGAAGCTTTTGAGTTTGATGAGGTCCCATTTGCCAATGTTGACCTTAATTCTTGTGCAGCTGCTGTCGTTTTAGGAAGTCTTTCCTAGCTATGTCTTGTAGCTCCTGCCAACTTTTTTCTTCATCACTTCAAAGTGGGGGGTTCACGTTGAGTCTTATCCATCTGGAGTTGACTTTTTGTATAGGGTGAGATGTGGGGGTTAATTTCATTCTCTAAAAGGGTGATCCAGTTTTTTTGCCAGTTTTTGAAATGCTGTCTTTTCTCCTTTGTTTCTTGGCCTGTAAATATGAAGTGCTGAAATTGTATGTGCTCAGATTTGGATCTTTCGGTTTTGTCCATTGGTCAACAGGTCTTTTTTGAACAGTACATTAATAACACATAGAAAAATAAATTAAGGCCGGGTGGGGGTGGCGCACGCCCTTTAATCCTAAGCATTGGGGCAGAGGAGAGTATGATCTTTGTGAGTTCAAGGCCAGCCTGGTCTACATAGTGATTCCAGGGGAGCGAGCTGTGGGGCTACAGGGAGAGCCCTGTCTCCGAAAGACAACAACAACAACAGAAAAGACTGCATCAAAGAACTGACTGAAACAGTGAACTTCTGCTCAAAACAGTCAACTTCCCCATGGAAAATATTGAGAAAGACTAAGAGATGGAAAGCATGTTTGGCAGAATGCATGAGCTCTGGCGGGGTGGGGGAATGAGCAGGAACACGGGTCTAGATTTGTTAAAAATAAATAAATAAATAAATTTATGTGGAAAAAAAAATGAATGTACTGTCTGCATGCAAGTCTGTGCACCCGTGTGGTGCAATGCCGCGGAGGTCAGAAGAGGGTCTCGGATTCCCCTGGAACTGGAGTTCTCCTGGAATTGGAGTTTCAGACAGTTCTCGGCTGCCATATGGGTGCTGGGGATCAAACCCGGGTCCTCTGTAAGAGCGGTCGGCGTTCTTAACTGCTAGGCCATCTCTCCAGCCCAAGTTATTTTCTTTCTTTTCTTTTCTTTTTTTTTTTTGTTTTTTTAATAATTTTATTGAAGTTTTGTACATTTCATACAACCGAGTTATTTTCTTCATATATGTTTAATCTAGTGTGGTTGAACCTACAGATAAGGAGGGTAAAGTGCATGTGAAAAACATTAATTACAGAGCTGGAGAAATGGCTTATTAGTAAAGAGAACTGGCTGCTCTTGTAGAGGACCCGATTCAATCCCCTGGACCCACATGGCAGGTAACAACTCCAGTTATAAGAGATCCAACGTCTTCTCTGACCTCCATGGGCACTGCACAACATGGGTGCACTTACACACATGCAGACAATATACTCATACACATAAAATAAAAATTGTATATACATATATATATATATATATATATATATATATATATACATTAAAAAAAACAAAAAAAACCCCAAAAAAGTCCATTAATTATGAGCCAGGTATACTGGCACACACTTTTAATCCCACCACTCAAGAGGCAGAGGCAGGACTATCTCTGTGAGACTGAGGTCAGCCTGGGGCTACAAGGAGACCATGACTGAAAAAAACAACAACAAAACAAAACAAAAAACAGCAAAACAAACAAAAAACCTAACAAAAACCCCTAAAAAACATTAATTACATAATAAGTCCTCAAAAATACTGTTGCTGATCTCTGGACCAGCTTCCTAAGTCAGACTAGCCACAACTCTAGCACAAATTGCTAAGTCCCTCCCAAGGTGCTACCAACACTCCCCCGCTCCTCTGGCTCCTGACCATCTGGTCAGACCTGCCCAGCCAGGACTGGTAAGTCAGCTGCCCACCTCATCTCTATTCCATTCCTCTCACCCACTCCAACCCTGT
The DNA here is from genome assembly GCA_009823505.1 of Rhizomys pruinosus. NCBI lineage: Eukaryota > Metazoa > Chordata > Mammalia > Rodentia > Spalacidae > Rhizomys > Rhizomys pruinosus. Next base: position 1,895,580 of record VZQC01010207.1, read on the forward strand.
ACCCTGCCAACCTTGGATCCAGATGGGTTCCAACTCCTCTACCTCAGATATCTGGAGTAGCTCCTTAACCTGGACCAGCTAAACTCCAGGGGGCTGGAGAGATAGCCTAGTGGTTAAGAGCACTGACTGCTCTTGCAGAGGACCTGGGTTCGATCCCAAGCACCCACATGGAGGCTGAGAACCATCTGTAACTCTAATTCCAGGAGAACTCCAGTTCCAGGGGAATCCGACACCCTCTTCTGACCTCCGCGGCATTGCATGACACAGGTGCACAAACCTAATACAGACAGTACATTCATACACATACAAAAAAAAAAAATGGGACCGGCTAAACTCCCGAGCATAGACTCCACTGGCTCCTGATCTGTCCAACATAGACAAGTTCTCCTACTAACCTGACCAACCTACCTACCACCCTCTCCCAACATCCACCCAGACCAGTCTACTACTCTTCAAGAACCTAAAACACCCACCAATTTAGTTTCCATACCTGAACAAAAAGCAACCAACCACACGAACAATATAAACAGAACCAAAATGAAATAAAACAAAAGCAGAGAAGTACCTACTGAACACATAATCAACAAACGGCATCCATATGCCCAAATGGTAGTGCAAAACCACAAATAATATGAAAAACCAAGAGACTATGTCTCCAGTAAAACCCAGTAATACTACAGAAGTATGAATTCTACTGAATACTACAGAAGTAAGAATCACCCTAAGAAACTCCAGTATAGCAGAATTTAAAAGAATAATCATAAACATAATCAAAGAACTTAAAGAAGGGGTTAGAGAAATGGCTCAGCGGTTAAGAGCACTGGCTGCTCTTGCAGAGGACCCAGGTTCAATTCCCACCACCCACATGACAGCTAAAAACTGTCTTTAACTCTAGTTCTGGGGGATCCAATGCTCTCTTCTGGCCTCTGCAGGCATTGCACGAAAAGGGTGCACTGACATACATGCAGGCAAGACACTTACTTATACACATAAAAATAAAAAAAAAGGAAAGAAAACACAGACAAAAACTCAAAGAAGAAAGGCATAAACTTGTGATGGAAGCCCAAGAATATACAAATAAGCATCTTAACAAAATACCAAAAACAATTCATGACTTGAAAAGTGACTTCACAAAAGAGATAGAAAAGTGAAGATGGCTCAGTGGTTAAGAGCACCGACTGCTCTTGAGAGGACCCGGGTTTGAGTCCTAGCAACCACATGATGGCTAAGAACCATCTTTAAGCCGGGTGTGGTGGCACATGCCTTTAATCCTAGCACTCAGGAGGCAGAGGCAGGTGGATCTCTATGAGTTCAAGGCCAGCCTGGTCTACAGAGTGAGTTCCAGGTCAGCTGGGGCTACAGGGAGGCCCTGTCAAAAAAAGAAAGAAAGAAANATCTCTGGAATAAAATTGACTTGAGTCTTCATGGATGATCTTTTGATGTGTGTGTCTGTATATGGTTTGAAATATTTTTGTTGATATCTTTGCATCTATTGTTCATATAATGGATATAGGCCTAGCAGGAGGTGGTGCACTTGTGCCCTTTAGAGACACAGAAGCAGGCAGATCTCTGTGAGTTTAAGAGCAGCCTGGCTATGTAGTAGATGTTCCAGCTTAGCTGGGGCTACAGAGTTACAGGGGAGACCTGTCTCAAAAAAAAACAAACAAAACAAAACAAAAAAAGATGTGGACCAAGAAAAACAAAGGAAAAAAAAAAGATTTTTTTTATGGCTTATTGCTTTGTGTGTGTGTGGTGTGTGTGTGTGTGTGTGTGTGTGTGTGTGTTGTCATGTGGGTGTGTATGTTGTATCTTGGTTGTATATCTTCTTTTGAATGTCTGTAGACTTCTGCTGTGAACCTTCTGGTACCTGGGATATTTTTAGTTTGGAGATTTTTGTTACTGTTTCAATTTCCTATTTTTAGGGTGTGTTTAAGCCTTGTTGATTGTCTTCTCTGTTTCAAATTTTAGTGCTATCCATGATTTTAGAAATTCATCCATTTCTTTTATGATTTCAAAATTTAATGGAAGTATATGGGTTTTTTTGTTTGTTTTGTTGTTTTTGTTTTGTGCTTTTTTGGTATTTTTGAGACAGGGTCTCCCCTTTAGTCCCAGCTGGTCTGGAGCTCACTCTGTAGACAACGCTTGGCTTGAACTAACTGAGTCACTGCCTCTGCCTCCACAAGTGCTGGGATTAAAAGGCTTGTGCCACCACTCTCGGGAGCGGAGTATGGGTTTTAAAGTATTATCCTTACAGTGTTCTGGATTTTTGGTGTCTGTTGTGATGTTCCCTCTGTCCCAATCTCTCCTTTGTTGATTTGGATTTGCCTCCTTTTTTGAGTTAACCAGTTTGTTTAAACCTTTCGAAAAACCGCTCTTAGACTGATTGATTTTTTTTGTATCATTTCCTTTGTTTCTATCTCACTAACCTCTGCTCTGATCATTTATTTCTTCTCATCTATCTGGGTCTGCGGGTTTATTTGTTCTTGCCTTCCAGAGTCTTAGTTGTCTATTAAGGTTCATTGTACCATTGTACGTGTTCTGATTTTTTAAATGTGGGCACGTAGGGTCTATAAACTCCCTCTGTAGGACTGTTTACATTGTCCCATAGGTTTTGTTGTGTGTGTTTCTCATTTATTCAATTTAGTTCAGCAGTAACTTTTCTATTTCTTTCTTAATTTATTCTTCTTTGACCCTTATTTCAGATTTTTTTTTTTTTTTTTAATCTCCAGACTTGTGTAGTTACTAGAGCTCTTTTTCTGTTGATTATAAGCTTTATTGATAATGCGGTCTGATAGACTGCCTGGGTCTTTTAATTTTTTTGTAATCTAGTTGAGAGTTTGTTTTGTGTCCCAGAATGTGGTCAATTTTTTTTTTTATAGAAAAAACTTGCATGGGCAGCTAAGTCTCTCTAAGTGTATTCTTTGCTGATTTCGATGTGGCAATGTAAGATGTCATTTCATTCAATGTCTCTGTTTATTCTTTGTCAGTTGACCTGTGTATTGAAGAAGTGGGGATTGGTATTAAAGTCACCTGCTATTACTCAGTTGGGGTTAAACTGCGATTTTAATAGTCCTGGCATTACTTTTTAATGAAATTGGGTTGCTCACAATTATGGGTGCATATTATTTCATTGATTGAATATCTTTTGGGTTAATTGTTCTTTTGATTAGAATGAAGATAACCCATTGGGCATGGTGTGTGTGTGTGTCACGCCTTTAAATCCCAGCACTTGGGGGCCAGAGCGCAGGCAATCTCTGTGGATCACGCCAACCTGGGCCTACATAGGAGCTTCAGGCCAGCTGGGACTAAAGGGAGATCACTGTCTTAAAAATACCCCCCCCAAAAATGAAGAAACCTCTTTATCTCTTGCTGATAGTTTTAATTTGAGGTCTCTATTTTGTCACATATTAATGAAATTGCAACCCTGCTTTCTCTTATAGCCGTTCGCTTGAATATTTTTTTCTATCCTTCCCCCTAAGGACAGTTCTGTTTGAAGGTGAAATGCCTTTCTTTTTTTTTATTTTTTTTTTTTTTTTTAATGCCAGGTTTTTGTTCCCTTATTGGAGATTGGCTCACAAACACAACACTACGTCTTGGGCACTGTGGAGAGGGAGCATCTCTGTTTTCTTTGGGGTAATCTCCTGACAATGCATTTCTTGAAGAGACAAAAAGATGGGCTTTCTTTCTTGATCGCATTCCACTATCTGTGTCTTTTGACAAGGGGCAGTTTGAGGCCATTGATTATTTAGTGTTATTATTGATAGATGTGTTATTAGATACATAATTTTAATTTTCTTTGTGTTGTGGACATGCTCATTTGTTTTTACATTATTTTTTTAAATTTATTTATTTTTCAGTGTGTATGAATGTACATGTCTGCATGTAGGTTTGTGCACACCGTGTTGGCAATGAGCTGGGAGGTCAGAAGAAGGTGTCGGATTCCCCTGGGAACTGGAGTTAAGACGGTTCTCACGTGCCATGTGGTGTGCTGGGAATGGAACCCCGATCCTCTGCAAGAGCAGTCGGCGCTCATTTAACAGCTCAGGCCATCCTCAGCCCAGAGATGAATTCTTTCAATTGATTTGTGTCATGAAAATTTTTCCATTTCCCCTTATGACTATTAGCTTTTTCTTCTAACAGATTTCCAGTTCATTCCTCTCTTGTTCTGTAACTTACAACCTGTTTCTTTGTATTATCAACATTGGAGTTCATGCTCTGCTCATGTTAATTGGTTGTTCTGTGTGCTTTCTCGAATCTCTGTAGTTAAGTCTTTCCTTAATTTAGGGAAATTTTTTCTATAATCTTGTTTAAGATGTGTTCAGTGCCATCGGCCTGAGATTCCTCTCCTTACTGTATGTATATAATTTGTAGATTTGGTCTTTTCATGTTGTTCCACATTTCCTTAGTACTCCTTCCTTTGTTTTTTAAAAGTTTACATCTTTGTTTGGAAGGAAGTACCAGATACCCCACTTTGTCAATCTTTTGTATTCTTTTCTCTGTTTCATTTACTAGCTTATGAGGCTTTCTCCTGTTGTTTCCAATTGGCTTATTGGTTTTTTTTAATCCTATTTTACATTATATTATCTATTTTGGGGTTTCCTTCACTTTTCTGTCAAAAAAAAAAAAAAAAAAAAAAAAAAAAAAAGAAATGCATTTCACCTTCAAAGACAGATACTGCCTTAGGGGGAAAGGATAGAAAAAATATTCCAAGCGAACGGCTATAAGAAGAAAGCAGGTGTTGCAATTCTAATATGTGACAAAATAGACCTCAAATTAAAACTAATCAGAAGAGATAAAGAGGGTTTCTTCATTTTTTGGGGGGGGGGTATTTTTAAGACAGGATCTCCCTTTAGTCCCAGCTGGCCTGAAGCTCACTATGTAGCCCAGGTTGGCCTTGAACTCACAGAGATCTGCCTGCCTCTGCCTCCCAAGTGCTGGGATTAAAGGCGTGAACCACCATGCCCAATGGGTTTCTTCATTCTAATCAAAAGAACAATTAACCCAAAAGATATCTCAATCATGAACATATATGCACCAAATTGTGGAGCACCCAATTTCATAAAAATAGTAATCCAGGACTATAAAACGCAGTTTAACCCCAACTGAGTAATAGCAGGTGACTTTAATACCCCACTATCTTCAATACACAGGTCAACTGGACAAAGAATAAACAGAGACATTTGAATTAAATGACATCTTACATTCCACTCGAACAGCAAAGAATACACTTAGAGAGTACTTAGCTGCCCATGCAAGTTTTTCTAAAATTGACCACATTCTGGGACACAAAACAAATCTCAACAGATACAAAAAAATTAAAATAACCCCATGCAGTCTATCAGACCGCAGTACAATAATGCTTATAATCAACAGCAAAAGAAGCTCTAGTAACTACACAAAGTCATGGAGATTAAACAATATACTCCTGAATGATAATGGGTCAAAGAATAATTAAGAAAGAAATAAAAAGTACTGCTGAACTAAATGAAAATGAGAACACAACACAACAAAACCTATGGGACAGTCCTCAGAGGGACGTTTATAACTCCTAGTGCCCACATTAAAAAATCAGAACACGTACATGTAAATGACTTAATAGTACAACTCAAGACTCTGGAAAGGCAAGAACAAACTAACCCCAGACCCAGTAGATGAGAAGAAATAAAGATCAGAGCAGAGGTTAGTGAGATAGAAACAAAGGAAATGATACAAAAAAAATCAATCAGTCTAAGAGCTGGTTTTTCGAAAGGTTAAACAACTGGTTAACTAAAAGAAGGAGGCAAATCCAAATCAACAAAAGGAGAGATGAAAGAGGAAACATCACAACAGACACCAAAAAATCCAGAACACTGTAAGGGAATACTTTAAAAACCCATACTCCGCCGGGAGTGGTGGCACAAGCCTTTAATCCCAGCACTTGGGAGGCAGAGGCAGGTGGATCTCAGTGAGTTCAAGGCCAGCGTGGTCTACAGAGTGAGCTCCAGACCAGCTGGGACTAAAGGGAGACCCTGTCTCAAAAATACCAAAAAGCACAAAACAAAAAAACAAAACAAACAAAAAAAACCCCATACTCCATTAAATTTGAAAATCTAAAAGAAATGGATGAATTTCTAAAATCATGGATATCACTAAATTTAAAACAGGAAGACATCAACAGCTTAAACACACCCATAACAAATAAGGAAATTGAAACAGTAACATAAAATCTCTCAACTAAAAATATCCCAGGTACAGAGGATTCACAGCAGAAGTCTACCAGACATTCAAAGAAGATATACAACCAAGATACAACACACACACACACATACACACACACACACACACACACACACACACACACACACACACACACAAAGACAACTATAGGCCCATATCTTTTTTTTTTCCTTTGTTTTTCTTGGTCCACATCTTTTTTGTTTTGTTTTGTTTGTTTGTTTTTTGAGACAGGGTCTCCCTCTGTACCTCTGTAGCCCCAGCTAGCCTGGAACTCACTACATAGACCACGCTGGCCTTAAACTCACAGAGATCTGCCTGCTTCTGGTTTAAAGGCATGCACCACCATGCCCTGCTAGGCCTATATCCTTAATGAACAAAGATGCAAAGATATTCAACAAAATATTTACAAACCATATACAGACACACATCAAAAGGATCATCCATGAAGACCAAGTCAATTTTATTCCAGAGTATAGGGATCAGGACTTAATACATGCCATAAATCATATAAATGGACTTCAAAAGACAAAAACCACATGGTAAAAAAGCAAAAAAAGCCCTTTACAAATCTTTTTTTTTTTTTTTTTGGTATTTTTGGACAAAATCCAACACACATTCATATTAAAAGTCCTAGAAGGAACTGTCTGAGGGAACATACCTTAACATAATTAAAGCTATATACAACAGGGGCTGGAAAGATGGCTCAGTGGTTAAGAGCACCAGTTGCTCTTGCAGAGGACCTAGCTTCAATTCCAGCACCCACATGGCAGCTAACAACCATCCATAACTCCAGTTCCAGGGGAAACCAATGCCTTCTGACTCTACAGGGATTGCACTACATGGGTGCACTTACATACATGCAGGTAATACACTCATACACATAAATTTTTTTTAAAAAGTTATAGCTGGATGTGGGGGCACATGCCTTTAATCCTATCAGTCCAGAGGCAGAGACAGGCAGATCTCTGTGAATTCAAGGCCAGCCTGGTCTATGTAAGTGAGTTCCAGGCCACCTGGAGCTAGAGAGAGACCCTGTCTTGAAACAGACCCAAAAGACCCCCTCCCCCCAAAACAAACAAAAACAAAACAAAACAAATAATTTACATACAACAAACCTATAGCCAACATCATGCTAAATGGAAAAAAAAAACTGAAAGCATTCCCATTAAAATCAGGAGCCACATAGGGCTGTCCACTATCTCTACTCCTTTTCTATGTAGAACTTGAAATTCTTGCAAGAGCAATAAGAGAAGGAAATTAAAAGAGTACTAATTGGAAAAGGTCAGATTACCTCTATTTGCAGGTGTTATGATATTACACATAAAGGATCCAAAAAAATGCCACTAGAAAACTGTTAGAAATTAATTTATAAAAATTAGTGGCCTTTCTATATACTAATAACAATCAGAAAAAGCATTCAAGGAAACCCTCCCATTCATGGTAACCTCCAAAAAAATAAAATAGGCCGGGCGTGGTGGCGCACGCCTTTAATCCTAGCACTTGGGAGGCAGAGGCAGGTGGATCTTTGTGAGTTCAAGGCCAGCCTGGTCTACAGAGTGAGTTCCAGGACAGCTGGGGCTACAGGGAGACCCTGTCTTGAAAAGACCTCCCCAAAAAATTTAGGAATAAACCTAACAAAAGACATTAAAGATTATCTATAATGAAAATTTCAAATCTTTAAAGAAAGAGATAGAAGACAACACTAGGAAGTGGAAAGACCTACCATGCTCATGGATTGGTAGAATCAATAATGTGAAAACGACCATCTCACCAAAAGCAATCAACAGATTTAGTGTAATGCCAATCAAAATATCCACAACATACTTCACAAAGTTTGAAAAAAAATCATCATAAAATTCATATAGAATCACAAAAGACCCCAGAAAGCTAAAGCAATCTTGGGCAAAAAGAACAATGCTGGAGGGATCACCATACCAGATCTGATTATATTACAGAGCTCTATAGTTATAAAAACAGCATGGTACTGGCACAGAAATAGACATGTAGATCAATGGAATACAAGGAAGGCTCAAATATGAATACATGAATTTCAGCCACTTGATATTTGACAAAGGTTCCAAAAACATGCAGTGGAGGAAAGAAGCATCTTCAGTAAACGGTGCTGGCAAAACTGGATCTCCACATGCAGGAGAATGAAACTGGATCCTTACCTTTCATCCTACACAAAGGATAACTCCCAATGGCTCAAAAAACTCAATATAAAACCTAAAAATTCTGCCAGGTGTGGTAGTGCACACCTTTAATCCCAGCATTCGGGAGGCAGAAGCAGGTGGATCTCTATGAGTTTAAGGTCAGTCTGGTCTACAGAGAGAGTTCCAAGACAGATGGGGCTATAGGGAAACCCTGTCTCAAACACACCAAACAAACAGACAAACAACAACAACAACAAAAATCTAAAACTCTGAAACTCCTAGGAGAAAACATAGGCAGTAGTTTCCAAGGTGTAGACATAGGAAAGGACTTTTTTTTTTTTTATGTGTATGACTGTACTGTCTGCATGCAGGTCTGCGCACCCGTGTCATGCAATGCGGTGGAGGTCAGAACAGGGCGCTGGATTCCCTTGGAACTGGAGTCAAAGACAGTTCTAAGCTGCCATGTGCGTGCTGGGAATCAAACCCGGGTCCTCTGTAAGAGCAGTGGGTGCTCTTAACCGCTAGGACATCTCTCCAGCCCCATGGAAAGGACTTTCAAAATTGGACATCTGCTGCTCAGTCATTAAGGTTAACATTTAATAAGTGGGGCTTCACTTATTGATTGTTACTACAAAGCTTCTGAAAGAACCAAGGAAGGGAAGAGAAAACCCACTGAATGGGAGGACATTTTTTACCAGTGACACATTTGACAGAGGATTAATATCAAGAATAGACAACTCAAAAAACAAAGTAACAAGAAAATAAATGACCCAATAAAAAGATGGGCTATAGACCTGAACTGAAAGTCCTCAGATGAAGAAATAAAAATGGCTAAGAAACACCTTAAAAAGCACTCAACATCCTTAGTGGTTAGAAAAAGCCACTTAAAAACCTTACTCAGACTGGCTAAGATCAAGAGAATTAATGACTCCAAGTGCTGGTGAAGATGTGGAAAAAAGGAGAATGGTCATTCACTGCTGGTGGGAATGCAAAGCCAGGCAGCCACTATGGAAAGCAGTGTTAAGAACTCTCAAAAAACTAAAAATGATCTACATACTCCGCTCCTTGACATACACTGAAAGGACTCTTCCTACTATAGAGATACCTGTACATTCATGTTTGTTTCTGTTCTGTTCACAATAGCTAAGAAATGGAAACAACCTAAATGTTCCTCAGCTGACAAATGGATAAAGAAAATGTGGTACATTTACACAATGGAGTTCTACTCAGCATTAAGAAAAGACGAAATTGCCGGGCGTGGTGGCGTACGACTTTAATCCTAGCACTTGGGAGGCAGAGGTAGGCGGATCTTTGTGAGTTCAAGGCCAGCCTGGTCTACAGAGTGAGTTCCAGGCCAGCTGGGGCTACAGGGAGACCCTGTCTCGAAAAGACCAAAAAAAAAAAAAAAGACGAAATTATGAAATTTGCAGGTAAATGGATGGAACTGGAGAGTGTTATACGAAGTGAAGTAACACAAATGCAGAAAAGCAAGCAGATTGTATCACCAATCCCTCATATGTGAGTATATATCCTGATGTAACACCAGGGGCCAGGAAAATAGAAAGGATACACAGAGATAAAAGAAAAGAAACTGAAAGAGGGGAAATAATAGAGAATAGATTTTACTGTGGGGGGTGTGTGTGGGGAATTGGGAGAGTTAGGCTCCAACTGGGAGGAGAGGAGGGACATCTAAGGAGACACGAGGTAGAAGGGGAGGGAAGTCAGGAGAGAGGGGATGGTAGGAGGCAGGTGTTATTGGGGGAGGATGATAACTGGGAACTGTAACTGGGAGATAAGAAGGATGTTGGATGGGAGAAAGAGTAGACATGAATGAATCATGGGGGCCTATGGAACCCAGAGGGAAATGTGATGCCCCTGTAAGCCACGAGAAATACACATACAGTGTCTAAACAGTAGGACATATTTGTACCTGGGGGGTGTTTGGCAAGAAGAGTGCCAGACAGAAGAAACCTCCCTGGGAGTGGGTGATGAGAGGGGCCCGGGACACTCCCCAGATAACACAGGCTACTGCCAAAGTTCTTGGTTCTCTCCCAGAACTAACAGAGAAGACCCCACTGCTGCTCTAGGTATAGCAGTGGCATTTGTTATCTGGGGGGATAATCAACAGCTACCTTACTGGACTCAAAGCCCTCTCCAGGGGAGTAAACTCATGGCACTGTTAAGCTCAGCCAAATAACATGGCTGGAGAGGACATGATACTAGAGAAAAGCCCAGCTCTGTCATATCTCTAGACAAATGAAATTTCTTACCATAAGTTAAACATGGAACCTCATATTTATTTACATACACACTGTATACCACATCAAACAAGCTTGTGCAGAATTCCACAACTGATCAGACACAGAAAATATAGGTCTGAGAGATGCCTAGTCCTGGGTGACACATCTGGAAGCTCGCACATGTGAACTTGCGGCAATGGTGGCACTGAGCACAGGACTCATGCCAACTCAAACAAGGGCCCAGAGGGGAGGAGAGAAATGGCTGTCAGGTTGCTCTTAGACTGAGAACTAGAGCTTGATTACTACTGGGTAAGGGAGAGTATGCCTTGTTTATGATCTATAGATGAGCTGACTAGACTCTGGTGGATGAATTTGCACTGACGGACATCTGGGTACAAACGCTTGACTGGATAGGATGCAACATGTGTGGCAGAATACATGAGGCCTGGTGGAGGGTTAGGAGAGGATGGATGGGGGAGGGGTCAAAAATTGATTAAGAACTGTTGTATGAAATTACAAAAGCTTAATAATCTTTTAAATATTTTTTTATTTATTTAACTTCTTATGTGTATGAGTGTACTGCTTGCATGTAGGTTGGTGCACTCATGTTGTGCAATGCTGCAGAGGTCAGAAGAGGGCATAGGATTCCCCTGGAACTGGAGTTAAAGATGGTTCTTAGCCGCCATGTGGGTGCTGGGAATCAAACCCGGGTCCTCTGTAAGAGCAGTCAGTGCTCTTACCGCTGAGCTAACTCTCCAGCCCCCAAAAAGCTTAATAATTTTTTTTAAAAATACTCTCGCAAGCAAGGCATGGTGGCGCACGCCTTTAATCCTAGCACTCAGGAGGCAGAGGCAGGTGGATCTTTGTGAATTCAAGGCCAGCCTGGTCTACAGAGTGAGTTCCAGGACAGCTGGGGCTACAGGGAGACCCTGTCTCGAAAAGACCAAAAAAAAAAAAATACTCTCGCAAGGCTGAACTTGGTGGCGCATGCCTTTAATCCCAGTACTCGGGAGGCAGAGGAAGGCAGATATCTGTGAGTTTAAGGCCAGCCTGGTCTACAAAGTGAGTTCCAGGCCAGCTGGGGCTATAGGGAGACCCTGTCTCAAAAAGACCAAATAAACAAACAAAAACAAAACAACAACAAAAAACTCTTTTTTCTGTCTTTTCTGCTGTGTTGTGGGTTAGTCTGTTATGTTCCTTTATTATTTATCTAGGTCTTATTAACATTTCCTGAAATATTCTTATCACCAATTTAATACTATAGCAATTTTATAATTAAAAGGATGAAATAGAATTTTTTTTTAATTTAAAAAAAAATTTTTTTAACATTTTTTTTTTAATTTTATTTATTTCTGTATGTGTATGAATGTACTGCCTGCATGCAAGTCTGTGCACCTGTGTCGTGCAATGCCGCGGAGGTCAGAAGAGGGTCTCGGATTCCCCTGGAGCTGGAGTTCTCCTGGAATTGGAGTTTCAGACGGTTCTCAGCCGCCATGTGGGGGCTGGGGATTGAACCCGGGTCCTCTGTAAGAGCAGTCGGTGCTCTTAACCGCTAGGCCATCTCTCCAGCCCCTGAAATAGAATTCTTAAGAAAAACATTAATTAATGGGCTGGAGAGATGGGTCAGTGCTTAAGAGCACTGGCTGCTCTTGCAGAAGATTTGGGTTTGATTCCCACCACCCACATGATGGCTAACAACCATCCATAAATCCAGTTTCAGGGGATCCAATGCCCTCTTTTGCCTTCCATAGCCATTGCACAATACGTGTGCACTTACATGTATGCAGGCAATGCATTCATACATATAAAAATAATAGAAAATATTAAAAGAAAAACATTCTTTGGTGACTTATAGGTGTGATGGGGTTTTTAAAATTATGATAAACCAGTAAAACAAAACTCACCTTTAAAAAAAAAGAAGAAAAACATTAACTGAAGACTCTTTTGTTTTTGTGTTTAAGAAACTCAAATCAATACTCATGAACTGGGGCTGGGGAGATAGCTCAGTCAGTAAAGTGCTGACTGTGCAAGTATGAGGACACAAGTTCAAGCGGCAGAACCCAAGTATAAAAGCTGGGCATGCGGGCTGGAGAGATGGCTCAGCAGTTAAAAAGTACTGGCTACTGTTGCACAGGACCTGGGTTTTGTTCTCAGCACCCACATGGTGGCTAGTAACAACTGTCTGTAATTCCGCTTTCTCTGGAGGCATTCACACATGTGCACTCACATACATGTAGGCAAAATACTCATACATATAAAGTAAAAATAAATTAATGAAAAAAAAAGGTGGGCATGGTAAGGCATGCTTATAATCCCAGCAGTGGGGAGGCAGAGCTATGCAGATGCCTTTGGCAAGCTGACCAGCCAGCCTAGCCTTGGAGAGCTCTGGGCCAATCACACGCCCAGTCTCAAAAAAAAACGAGGAGGGTAGTGCCTGAGAAAGGACACCTAAGGCTGACTTTTGGCTTCCTCATGTACGTCTCCACAGAAACACACATGTACACACACACACACACACACACACACACACATACGCACACACACACAAGGCTGACTTTTGGCTTCCTCATATACATGTCACACACACACACACACACACACGACTGACTTTTGTCTTCCTCATATATACGTCTCCCACAGAAACACACACACACACACACACACACACACACACACACACTGACTTCTGGATTCCTCATATACATGTCTCCCACAGAAACACACACACACACATACACACTCACCAACTGGAACTTTCTCCCAGGTTGTTATTAGCCGAGGTGGGCTTTTGCTCAGAACTGTGCCAACTTCGGAAGCCCAGGTATCTCCAGCAGAGGAGGCCAGTGCCGCCAAGAGGGACAGACACATCCAGGAAGCAGTGTGCTGCTTGGCAAAGTCGATGGGCATTTCCCCGGGGCCATTTTCGATCATGTAGAGCAGAGCCAGCTGTGTGGGCACAGCTCCATTACAGAACACCTGGACCCAGTTCCTTTGCCCTCCTGGACACAAGGAAGCAGATGAAAAGGACACAAAGAAAAATCATGCAGTTACAGGATATTTTTTTAAGTTTCAGAAAAGAAAAGTAACTTTCAAATAAAATTAATCTGTTCTGAGAGTCAGATTCTGGTCAAAAGCTTACATTAGGATGAAACAATTCCTTATTTCTAGGTAATGTGAGATGTAATTAATTTTACCTTCCTTGTATTCCGAATCTAGACGCTTCTTCATTTCTCCCTTCCACTTAGTAAGTTTTGAAGATGAAAGGAAGAACATCATCAAAGAGGTAAAAAAGCTGAAATTTGCAATGGTTAAGATAAATCCAACCACTAGCCCTGAAAGAAACATAAACACAGAATTATACTTAATTCACAAATTAATAATGAAAAAATAGTTCCTTCCTTCCTTCCTTCCTTCCTTCCTTCCTTTCTTTCTTTCTTTCTTTTTCTTTTTTTTGTTTTTTTGGTATTTTCGAGACAGGGTCTCCCTTTAAGTCCCAGCTGGCCTACAGCTCACTCTGTAGACCTTGAACTCAGGCTGGCCTTGAACTCACAGAGATCCGCCTGGCTCTGCCTCCCGAGAGCTAGGATTAAAGGCGTGCGCCACCACGCCCGGCACTCAGTTATTTTCAAATTACAATCTGAAATATATTTCGCATTTTCATTAAACCAACAAAGTTAGTGCTAAGCAGTGAACTTTTTGTTTTAGTTATTTTTATTTCATATTTATGAGTGTTTTGCTTCCATGTATTTAAGTGCACCATGTTGTACAGTGCCCACAGAGGCCAGAAGAGGAAGTCAGAGCCTCTAGATCTGGAATTACGAAGCTGCCATGTAGATGCTGGGAACTGAATCTGGATCCCTGCAAGAACAGCAAGTGCTTTTAACTGCTGAGCCATTTCTCCACACCCCCCCCGTATTATTCTTAAAAAATATTTTATTGATCATTTTTATTTTTATATGTATAAGTATATTGCCAGAATGTATGTAAGTACATCCATTTCATGCAATGCCTGTGGGAGGCAGAAGAGGGCATTGGATTCCCCTAGAATTGGAGTTATGGATGGTTGTTAGCTGACATGTGGGTGCTGGGAACTGAATCTGGGTCCTTGCAAGAGCAGGGCTCTCTTTGAGAGCAGCTGGTGCTCTTAACTGCCAAGCCATTATCTTCAGCTCCTTGAATGTCATTTTAACTGAAAAAAAATTTTTTTTTTTTGGTCTTTTCGAGACAGGGTCTCCCTGTAGCCCCAGCTGTCCTGGAACTCATTCTGTAGACCAGGCTGGCCTTGAACTCACAAAGATCCGACTGCCTCTGCCTCCCANTACCAACCAGTCCTGGCCCAGGTTTTATGGGGCAATCCCCAAAGTTCTTTTTTTTTTTTTTTTCTGGTCTTTTTTGAGAATATAGGGTCTCACTGTAGCCCACTGCCCGGAACTCTCTATGTAGAACCAGCTGGACTCAAACTCACAGAGATCCAGCCTGCCTCTGCCCCCTGAGTACTAGGATATAAGGCATGCACCACCATGCCGGTCACAGCAAGTTCTTTAAAGAGAGCCGTTTCTCTTCTTCTTTTTCTCTTCCTTCTCGTTTTTTTTTTTTTTTTTTTTGGTAGTCGTTTTGAATTTTTGTTTTTAATTTTATTTATTTCTGTATGTGTTGAATGTACTGCCTGCATGAAAATTTGTGCACGACGTGACATGGGCAATGCCCTTCGGAGGTCAGAAGAAGGTGGCGGATTCCCCTGGAAGTGCAATTCGTCCTGGAATTGATTTCAGTCATGACGAGTTTCTCCAGCCGCCATGTGGGTGCTGGGGATCGAACCCGGGTCCTCTATAAGAGCGGTCGGGCGCTCTTAAACGCTAGGCGATCTCTCCAGCCCTTTTGGTGTTCTTTTTTTGAGACAGGGTCGCTTTGTAGCCCCAGCTGTTCGTGGAATTCACTACGTAAGACCAGGCTGGCCGTGAACTCAAAAGATCCCTGCCTCTGCCTCCCAAGTGCTAGGACTAAAGGCATGCGCCACCATGCCCAGCCAAGCCTGTTGTTTCTTTAACTAATGTAGCAGTTGATTTCAGTGGCACCTTCCATATTCCTGTGATACTGAAGAATGCATCCCTTTGCTTTTTTTTTACCCTTGTCTATGTGCTCAGTTATAATCTTCCTTTGTCTGATTGAACTGCAGGTTTATACACCTTCCTTGAAACTGCCATTTACAAAATGAAGAACTGCTCCTTCTTTACTTGTCTGAGCAAAGTCTAAAGAGACCAAAAAATCTAAAACTAAAACCACAGTCATAGTACATACGTCCATTTTTAGTTTTTACAAAAACAAAAATCATTTAAAAGTCATGCAAGGGGGCTGGAGGGATGCTCAGCAGTTAAGAGTGCCGACTGCGCTTGCAGAGACCCGGTGCGGATCCCCAGCAACCCACATGGCGGCTGAGAGACAGTCTTTAACCCAGTTCCAGGGGAAATTCCGACACCCTCTTCTAACCTACGGCATTGCAAACGGACATGAGTGCACAAACCTAAACCTACAATGCAGACAGTAAACGTTCAATCACACAAAAAATAAATTTAAAAAAAGAGCAATGAAATCATTAAGTCATTCGTCTCTCATGCAACAGGATGGTGAAGGGTTTTACGGTAAACCGAAAATTATCTTACGGTATTGTTTGAAAGGAGCTCAAAATATGGTTAAAAATTATCAGTTAAAGGCGGGCGTGGTGGCGCATGCCTTTAATCTAGCACTTTGGAGGCAAATTTGAAACATATGGTGAACAAAAAAACTTGGAGGTAGAATCAACTGAGTACCTTCATGAGTCACAATGGTTAGTTAATCCTACAAAAATGAGACTCAGCATATAATGAGTGAAATAAAACAACTGTAAAATAACAACAAAAAGATAGAAATCAAAAGAGAAGTATTTAGCCGGGCGTGGTGGCGCACGCCTTTAATCCTAGCACTTGGGAGGCAGAGGCAGGCGGATCTTTGTGAGTTCAAGGCCAGCCTGGTCTACAGAGTGAGTTCCAGGCCAGCTGGGGCTACAGGGAGACCCTGTCTCGAAAAGACCAAAAAAAAAAAAGAGAAGTATTTGACGATAAAGAAAAATCAAACAAAGTAACCAAAGGAAGTCAAATCAGGATGTGACTACTCTGAGAATATTATAAATTCAAACAAATGCCTTTAATCCCAGCAGGCAGCCTAGTCTACACAGCAGGTTCTAGACCAGTCAGTGGTATATAGTGAGACCCTGTCTCAAAACAAAAACAAACAAACAAAAAAACCTAAAGAAACAAAACAATAAATTCGAATGATGTGTCCCACATGCCATCTGAAGAATGTGCTAAGAATGGACGATTCTTTCCTTTTATGACATTATCACTGTTGGGAATACAACCAGCACTGCCTGCCCACCCAACTCCCCCTCTTGAGACAGGATCTCACTATGTAGTCCTGGCTGGTCTGGAACTATGCAGACCATCCTAGCCTTGAACTCAAATTCAGAGATCTGCATACCTCAGTTTCCCAAGGGTAGGATTAAAGGTATGCCCCACACCAGGCCTTAATCATTCCTCTCTTCCTTTAAGATACAAGATGACTAGGAACAGTGACAAAGTACCATAGTACTAGCTATCCAGGAGACTGAAGCAAGAGATGTCTAGAATCCAGGAATTTGAGACCAGTCTGTGTACATAGGATCTAACAAGCAAGCAAATGACCCCCAAGGATGTCCCTCATCTTGAGATGCTTGATGATTCAAGACGATTTTACTGAGATTATACATTCTTGGCCCATATACAATGTGGATGGGGTCCTTCCCAGAGTATCGTATCTAGCCATCCTGTCTTCATTGGTGTTATTATTAGTATTACTATTTTTGTTGTGTTGGGCAAGTTAGCAGACTTGCTGATCCCCACCCAAGGGAGGAAATCCTTTGACCTATAGACTTGCATTAATGTTTCTTAGACTTTGTACCCGCCAGAGCAGCTTTCTCATGATAATCTGAATTCTCACATAAACTACAAGAACAGGCCCTGAACAGTGATGTGTTATAGTCCAGTCCACCTGGTAGTTCTACATTTTATCTGGTTAATAAGGTGGCAATCCATCCCCATTACAAAGGATAGCATTCAGCTTCCTTTGACTCTAAGCAACTTAAAACTGAGGTTTTAGGGGCTGGAGAAATGGCTCAGTGGTTAAGAGCACCGACTGCTCTTGCAGAGGACCCGGGTTCGATTCTCAGCATCACATAGTGGCTAAGAACCATCTTTAAGCCTGGTGTGGTGTACACGCTTTTAAACCCAGCACTTGGGAGGCAGAGGCAAGTGGATCTCTGTGAGTTCAAGGCAAGCCTGGTTTACAGGGCTAGTTCCAGGCCAACTGGGGCTACAGAGAGACCCTGTCTCAAAAAGGACAACAAACAAAACAAAACAAAACAAAAACAGAGGTTTTAACCTTAGAAAAACTAAGTACTAGAGCTGAACCAGTGACATAGGCAGGTAAGACTATTCCTGTGAGAACAGTTAAGTGTTACTTCTGGGCTTTCCTGACAAAACCCTCACCTGTTGAGCCCTTCTGCTTATAGCACGTCCTGCTAGGTGACGCTCCAATGGGATTAACTCTATTTTATTCATTATCTATCTATTTTTTTAAATTTTATTTATTTATGTGTATGAACGTACTGTCTGCATGTAGGTTTGTGCACCCATGTCGTGCAATGCCATGGAGGTCAGAAGAGGGTGTCGGATTCCCTTGGAACTGGAGTAAAAGACGGTTCTCAGCCACCATGTAGGTGCTGGGAATTGAACCCAGGTCCTCTGCAAGAGCAGACGGTGCTCTTAACTGCTAGGCCATCTCTCCAGCTCATTATTATCTACCTTATTCAGCATCTATCTCCTTGAATTCTCATCTACTAAAGAAGGGGAAAAATATATTGATAGAGTTTGAATAATTTTTTTCCGTTAAAAAGAGGATTATCAAGGCCAGGCGTGGTGGCGCACGCCTTTAATACTAGCACTTGGGAGGCAGAGGCAGGCGGATCTTTGTGAGTTCAAGGCCAGCCTGGTCTACAGAGTGAGTTCCAGGACAGCTGGAGCTACAGGGAGACCCTGTCTTGAAAAGACAAAAAAAAAAAAAATAATAATTTTAAACATTTTAGCCAGGCATATACATGTGATCCCAGCATTTGAGAATTGGAGAATGATGGATTATGAGTTCATCATTCTGAACTGCATAGCAAATTTGAGGCTACCCTGGACTACCTTGAGATGCTGTCTATAAAAACAAAGTTTCTATTGGTTTAGGAAATGTCCTAGTTTGACTTCTGCTGCTTTGATAAAGCANACCTCCGCGGCGTTGCACGACACGGGTGCACAGGCTTGCATGCAGGCAGTACATTCATACACATACAGAACTAAATAAAATTAATTAAAAAAAATTAAAAAAAAAAGAGGATTATCATGATTCTGAAGAACTCTACCCAACTCTACTGATTCCAGTTCCAGGGGAATCTACTCAACTGTACTGATAACTCCTAATAAACTTTTGCCATTTGTCTAGTAAGCAAAGAATTCTATGTTAATCATTTTATTTAATTCTCAAGGTGATTCTGCAGGAATACATCCAGCTATAATTGGGAGGATTTATTTTTAAGGCACAGTATCATATTACCCACACTGGCCTCAAACTTACTAATTATGCAACCAAGAATGATCTTGAACTCTCCTGAGCCTCTTGCCTCTACCTCCCGAGTGTTGAGATTATAAAAGTACTGGGATAAGAGCAGTGCTGGGATTATAGCAGTGCTGGGATTACGGCAGTGCTGGGGTTACGGCAGTGCTGGGATTATGGCAGTGCTGGGGTTACGGCAGTGCTGGGGTTACGGCAGTGCTGGGGTTACGGCAGTGCTGGGGTTACAGCAGTGCTGGGATTACAGAGGTGCTGGGATTATAGCAGCTGGGATTACAGCGGTGCTGGGATTACGGTGTGCTGGGATTATAGCAGTGCTGGGATTATAGCAGTGCTGGGATTATAGCATCTGGGATTAGAGCAGTGCTGGTATTATAGCATCTGGGATTACAGCAGTGCTGGGATTATAGCAGTGCTGGGATTACGGTAGTGCTGGGATTATAGCAGTGCTGGGATTATAGCAGTGCTGGGATTACAGCGGTGCTGGGATTATAGCAGTGCTGGGATTATAGCAGTGCTGGGGTTACGGCAGTGCTGGGATTATAGCAGTGCTGGGATTACAGCGGTGCTGGGATTATGGCAGTGCTGGGGTTACAGCAGTGCTAGGATTACAGGCGTCTGCTAGCATGCCTCAGCAGAGGGCTTTCCTTAAGATAAGAATCCAGGGCCAAGGCTATAACTCAGTTTGCAGAGTACTTGCCTAGCATGTACAAAGTCCTGAGTTAGATTCCTAGCACCACATAAACTGGGTACAGTGGTATATCCTGGCAATCCCAGCAATTCTGAGGAAGCAGGAGGATAAGAACTCAAGGTTCAAGATAATCTTATTTATTTATTTCATTTATTTATTTTTTTTTTTTGGTCTTTTTGAGACAGGGTCTCCTTGTAGTCCCAGCTGTCCTGGAACTCACTCTGTAGACCAGGCTGGCCTTGAACTCACAAAGATCCACCTGCCTCTGCCTCCCAAGTGCTAGGATTAAAGGCGTGCGCCACCACGCCCGGCTTATTTATTTTTTTTTTTTTATTTTATTTCTGTATGTGTATCAATGTACTGTCTGCATGCAGGTCTGTGCACCCGTGTCGCGCAACGCCACGGAGGTCAGAAGAGGGTCTCGGATTCCCCTGGAACTGGAGTTCTCCTGGAATTGGAGTTTCAGTCGGCTCTTGGCCGCCATGTGGGTGCTGGGGATCGAACCCGGGTCCTCTGCAAGAGCGGTTGGCGCTCTTAACCGCTAGGCCATCTCTCCAGCCAGGTTCAAGATAATTTTAAACTAGAGTTACTAAGTGAGGCTGTGTTTTAAATCAAGTGTGCTGCTTAGCATGTAATCACAGTACTTGAGAGGCTGGTGCACTGCCAAGATTTCAAGGTCAGCTAAGACTACAGAGTGAGACCCCATCTCAACAAAATAAAACAAAAAGCCTTTATGTTTACAAAATTTACAAAACTATGGGGGTGGAGAGATGGCTCAGCGGTAAAGAGTACTGGCTGTTCTTGCAGAGGACACAGGTTCAGTTCCTGGCACCCATATATAGTGACTAACAACGGTCCATAACTCCAGTTCCAGGGGAATCCATCGCCCTCCTCTGACCTCTGCAGGCATTGCATGACTTGAGTGCACTTACATGCACGCAGGTAATGTACTCATACGTATAAAATAAAAATAATACGCTATTACAAGAAATTTACAAAACTATAGGAGCATAATGTTAAGGCTCTCTCCAAGGCTTCCAGAAGATACTTTTGCAAGTGAGGTTGCCTGATGTCTGTTTAATTCATTTTGTGATATGCCCTTCCCTAAGTTAAAAAACCCTGTTACATCTGACCTGAAAACACAGGCAGAAAACTACAATTATTCAAATGAACCCTGTGTGATGCTAGTGCTTGTTTTTTACCAATCACACTATCTTGCCTCCATGAATGGCTGCTCTAGTTTACAAAACTTTACAAAGGGTAACTTCTGTATAAATATGGAGTAGATAGAGATTACTGACAGTGTAATAGGTGCCAAAGACCAGGAACATTCTGAAAACTGAGTAGGTGACTTCAAGACTGTAACTTTTTTTTTTTTTTGTATTTTTGAGACAGGGTCTCCCTTTAGTCCCAGATGGCCTCCTGGAGCTCCCTCTGTAGAACAGCTTGGCCTCGAACTCAGAGAGATCCCTTGCCTCTGCCTCCCCAGTGCTGGGATTAAAGGCGTGTACCACCACGCCTAGCACAAAAGAGGGTTCTTAGCCTCCACATGGGTGCTGAGAATCGAACCCGGGTCCTCTGCAAGAGCAGTCAATGCTCTTAACTGCTGAGCCATCTCTCCAGCCCCAAGACTGTTACTTTTAAGTAATCCTCAACCTACAGAAGTATTTAGGGGAAATCTTCATGATTTGGTGCTCTGAACACTCATGAGATGTGCAAGTTCTCATGACAAAGAAGATCATACTGCTCTTTTGAGAAATCCCATCTGCTTACTAGCCACAGCTGACCTGGCTAACTCTAACCTATTTCTTCAGCTTTATCTCTCACTACTTTTCCTTTCTTTAACTTCCCCCTCCCTTACTGAGGTTTCTTCACACTCCTGAACAAGATCGATCTGTATATGTAAGGATTTAGGTCTAAATTACCTTCCTAGAGAAAAGCATAGGACTATATCTAGAGAAGAATGCCCTGTGTCTTCTGATATACACACTTTATTATATTTTCATTTTCTCATTAGCTTCACCTTATCTGAAAACTTTTGATAAGTTTATTTACTTATCATCCAGGAGATGGAGGGGAATTGCAACTTTAAAGCCAGCTTAAGCTACACAGTGAGATCCCACTTCAAAAACAAAACAAAATTTCTGTTTTGGTTTTTCAGATAGGGTCTCCCTGTAGCCTCCGCTGTCGTGGAACTCACTATATAGGCCATGCTGCTCCTAAACCCGCAGAAATCTAACTGTCTCTACCTCCCGAATTCTGGGATTAAAGGCACACACATGGCAATCAAAATTTTTTTTAATTAAAAAAAATTTTTTTTAATTTTTATTTATTTATGTGTATGAATGTACTGTCTGCATGTAGGTTTGTGCACCGTGTTGTGCAATGCCGCGGAGGTCAGAAGAGGGTGTCGGATTCCCCTGGAACTGGAGTTCTCCTGGAGTTACAGACGGTTCTCAGCTGCCATGTGGATGCTGGGGATCGAACCCAGGTCCTCTGCAAGAGCAGTTGGCACTCTTAACAGGTAGGCCATTTCTCCAACCCGGCAAACAAAATTTTTTAAAAAGTCAAGTAAAATAAAATTTAAAAATCTATAGGAACTGAAACCTTATTTTCGGTCACAGCTACAATCCCTATTTTTAGAACAGAGGCAGACTAGAAAGTGCTCAAAAAATATTTGCTACAAGAATGAAGTAAAAACCTCTGCCCAACTCAGTTCTAAAAAGTACCCTAGGGGCTGGACAGAAGACTCAGTGTTTAAGAGCACTGGCTCATCTTCCAGAGGATCTGGGTTTGTTTCCCAGCACCTACATGGTACCTAACAACTGTCCTTAAGCCCAGTTCTAGGGGATCTGACACCCTCTTCTGACCTCGGAGGAGACTGTACAACATAGGTGCATTTACATATATGCAAGCAATACACTCATACACATAAAATTAAAAAAAAACTGGAATATTTCTTAAAGCTCCCTAGAAGAATAAGTTTGAACTGCTCTGAGATTTCTACTAGCAAGTTCCAAGAATTATTTTTCCAACTGTTCTCTTGTTTTACACTTAGGAGGAATGTTCTAGTAATTCTGCCAGTATCAGACTAATTCAATACAGAACAGTCAAGATCTACAGAGGCTATTCTATACAAAGCTATTTGTATGCTACTCTAAGAACTATTCTCTCTGAAATTTGGATAGAATGTGGAATGTGAAACTTTATTATTAAGATGTATAATGTTTAAATTTAGTCATATGAATTCAGAAAACATGAACAAATCATATAAGCAAATACTGTATAATTACTTCAAACATTCAAAATTAAAATGAAAACATACCTCCTAAAGCCCCACTGTGGTCCAGACTTTTCTTTTTAAAGCCATTGCAGGCAATCACCACAGGAACAACAACAGAGAACAGCCACCGCCAAGGAGAAATAGGCCTTAAGTTACCTAACGGTTATAAACAAGGAGAACAAACAGTGCAAAGTCTGTACACATTGGTCTTGACATTAAGCTTTAATTGCATTCTGGATTAAACTATTATAGTAAGTAGAGAAACTGAGAAGAAATCAACCAAAGAAAATATTTATGTTCAAACTTGAATACTGTGAGAGGAACACTCTTCCTGGGACTGGGACACTGTACTATGTTCAAGTGTTGAAAACCATTTATAGCTAGGTAAGAAATAGATCTTTGGCTCCTTAATTTTTTTTTTTTTTTTTTTTTTTTTTTTTGGTCTTTTCGAGACAGGGTCTCCCTGTAGCCCCAGCTGTCCTGGAACTCACTCTGTAGACCAGGCTGGCCTTGAACTCACAAAGATCAGCCTGCCTCTGCCACCACACCCGGCTTCCTTAATTTTTTTTTAAAAGGTTGCCTAATTAACTTTAAGACAAACTCTTATCAGGATTTAGTTATCTATATCTTTTCTTTTTTTAATTTTTATTGAGTGCATTTCATACATTTCTCAATCAAATCTAGTCTCTTTCCCCCATCCATGCCCATCCTGTATGTCCCCCCACCCCCTGCCAGAGCTCATGGACTCTGTTATACATGTTAAGTCCCGTCTTGTATCTTTTTCTCACTCTTTTATAAGCTTTTTGGTGCACAATATCTAAATCTTTTCAATAGAATTATTTTCAGTAAAAACATTAAATAGATAGAAATCAATTTTTCTAAAGGCTACTCCCAGTTTAACAGCTGTTTTGTTTAACTAGCACTGTGTCTTTAAATGATATGAATAAATATTTAAATATTAGAGGATTTCATATAACAATTCTGATTCTTCACCTCTTGTTTAAGCTGGATGAATGATCCACACGGCAGCATTAAATGAAGGTGAAAAGAAGCCATCTCTTTCAAATGGCCTATAATTTTACCACTTAAAGTTTCTACCACTCCTGACAGCCTCCTAGAAACTAAGGCCAAGTGATTTCTTTATTTTAAGGAAAAGCATTAACTACTGCTTATAGTCATGTTTCTACCAAAATGGGAAAAGAGTTGGGCATACTGGCACAGGACTGTAAGTCCAGCACTCAGGAGGCAGAAGTTAGATCAGCATCAATTCAAGACCAGCGTGTTCTATATAGTGAGCTCCAGGCCAACCAGGGCTATGTCAGTGACATCCTCTATCAGAAATAAATAAAAACATCAAACCCCAGAAAATGGGAAAAGAAAAGCACAAAACACTAAGACATACCAATAAACCAAAGAAAACCCAAAGTACATTCTACTTATGTAATGTGAATTTAGACTGAGTTGAGGATCAAACTCAGGAAAAGCACTCTGACACCAAGGTACAATTGCCGACATTGGATCTCCCTCTCCCTCTTCCCTCTTCCCTCTTCCCTCTTCCTCCCTCTTCCCTCTTCTTCCCTCTCCCCTCTCCCCAGCTGGCCTGGAACTCACTATGTAGACCAGGCTGGCCTTGAACTCACAGAGATCCTCCTGCCTCTGCTTCCTGAGTGCTGGGGTTAAAGGCGTGTGTCACCATGCCTGGTCTCTGGAGCTCTACTTTTAAAAATATTTTTATTTATTAAATTTATTTTATGTGTATGAATGTACTGCCTGCATGTAAGTGTACCCATGTTGTGCAATGCCTGCAGTGGTCAGAAGAAGGTGTCAGATCCCCTGGAACTAGAGCTACAGATGGTTATTAACCACCATGTGGGTGCTGGAAACTGAACCCAGGTCCTTGGCAAGAGCAATCTGTGCTTTTAGCCACCGAGCCAACTCTCCAGCTCTGGAGCTCTATTTAAAAAATAATTCTTTTTTTTTTTCTTTTTTTTTTCCAGAATACGGTTTCCTTGTAGCACCTGCTGGCCTGGGACTCTCTATATAGACAGGCTGGCCTCAATTTCACAGAGATCTCTCTGTCTGCCTCCTGAGTGCTGGGGATTAGCTGTTAGAAAAAAAAAAAACTCAACTTATTTTTAATTTTACTTGTGAATGTTTTGCCTGTATGTAGGTAAGTGCAACTGTATGTGCAGTATCCAAACGAAGCTAGAAGAGGGCGCTGCATCCCCAGGCACTGGAGTTATGGATGGTTGTCAGCTGCCCCATGGATGTTGGGAACAAAATCTGGGTCTTCTACAAGAGCAATATGTGCTCTAAACTAATAAGCCATCTTTCCAGGCCCTGGAGGCCTATTCTTTTATGGTGATCAAATAGTAGACAAAATCTCCAAACCTCCAAATGTAAATATTGTATTGTCTTTAGTATTCATTAGAGGATATGTGAAACTGCTAAACCATATTACCAATCTTACTAAGATTAGAACATCATCAAAACTGTTTCACAAAAGTATGTTTTATGTATTTTTTTTCACTAAACAAAATAATTACTTGAAACAAAGACATTTTGAAATAGGCATAATCAATATCACAACAAAAATTATGGAAGCCTTTAGAACATTGAAGATATATTTATCACTCTAGGAAACTAAATACAGGTTATGGGTAAAGGCAATCCTTTTTAACCATATGAAGGACTTAAGTTTGGAATTTATAATGAGAGTCTATATAAACAATTTAGACTATCAATACTTACCATAATAGGTGCTAGCAGTCATTGACATAATCCAGAAAGCTAGAGAAATGCAAATGATCAAGCTCAATATTACTATATTAGTAATCATCTTTATATATTTTTTGCATGTATTGTCGTCAAGATCTGTCATGGAAAATAGCACCTGTGAGAGAGAACAGATATCATTTCAGATAATCAGAGTCATTTAAGTTTCCAAAACAATACTTTTCTAGAAGCAAAAAGAAATGCCAACATCTTCTCCACCGACGGAACAACCAAATACGTATGTAAACCCGAACTTCTAGAAACTGCTGCTTGTGCAGCGCTCCAGTTCCTGTGGGCGAAATTAACGCATTCCTGCAAAAAGAAGTCGTACCCCGGGGTGTTCAAAGACCGGGAGGGCAGGGGACCAGGAAGGTGCAGGCAAGAGCCCGCCGCCTGCCGGCGACCAGGACGCTCAGCTCCTCCCGGGGCGGCGCAGCCCACGCCAGGCCACCCAGAGAAGATCCGTCCCGGAGAACGCCGTCAGGAGCAGCCAAGTCTGAGCCGGGAGACCCGCGTAGATGAGCTCCGACAGGTCGTCACTGCATCGCCCCAAGGTCTGAGTCCAGCCTGCTAGGGCCAGACCCCTGCAGCTCCACCCGAACCTCACCGACACCTCCTCCCTACTCGCTCCCTGTGCGCATGCGCAGCACCACCTCTTTGCTCACGTGAGCGTTTAAAAGCGGAAGCCGCGGTGGAGTCCCAGGGAGCTGTGAGCGGCGTTTGCCCGCCCCTCTTGAATACTGTGTGCTCTGTTAGCTATTTAGATAGCACAACGTCCTATCACTGACAGTCCGACTCTTCTGACTGATTTCATCTTTTCCTTTGAGTTTAATAGTAACTAGTGGTAATTACATAATTCTTTCGGAAGTGTTTATGATTACTGTGACAGAGAAAGCAGGGCCATTTCAGGTGTAGTACACAAGTGTGACGTAACCCGCTGAGAGGTTTTTTTTTTTTTTTTTGGTCTTTTCGAGACAGGGTCTCCCTGTAGCCCCAGCTGTCCTGGAACTCACTCCGTAGACCAGGCTGGCCTTGAACTCAAAGATCCGCCTGCCTCTGGCTCCCAAGTGCTAGGATTAAAGGCATGCACCACCACGTCTGGCTGATAGAACTTTTTAAAAGCCCACATTTCCACTGCTAGTGGGTATCTAAAAAACCCCATGCCATTATAAATTTCAAAATATATGACAAGTCAATTTTGCCTTTCCTTTGGTAGAACACCTAATTAGGAACTATAACAAAGAATCTGATTTGTTAAAACTAAATAGTGGCTTCTACAAAAATTCATTATGTATCCACCCTTGTCTGTCTGCATAGGTAAATAATTGTATTACCTCACCATGCTACCTGACTGCTGTCTGTATCACTGTTGGGTACAAGTTATTAACCATAACTTGAGTGCACAGAGCTTCGATTGGGGATTTCCCAGGACCACCTGAAGCACAGAGTACCCCGCCCCCAAAAAAAGAAAAAAAAAACTGAAATTGCTGAGAGAGTGTCCAAGTGGATTCTTTGGAGAACCTTCAGAACAGAAAGGGAAGAGTGTGTTAGACTTCCAATAGAAAACCTAAAACTTAGACAAGTAAACACTCCATAAGCAAAGAGAAAAACAGATCAAACAACAAAGGCATCTGAAGGAGGCAAGCAAAGCAAGCCTTCAACACAGTGAAGAGGCATTTGAGATTTGCATTGGAATACAAGGAAAGAGAAACCCACATGCCAGGGACACAACAAAGGGACAACATGAGAAATGTGCAGGGTAATTCCACACCAAGCTCTACCAACCCTGTGGGAGATTCCTACAGTGGGATCCCCCTGGGGATGGCCCAGGACACAGATCTTAAGGAACAATTGCAGACATATTCAAAGAAATCAAAGAATATAAAGAACAAGTCAGAGAGCTAAGGAGAGAGAATGAAAAATTCAAGAAGGACCTAGAGAGAATGACAAATGCCAGAAAGAGCTAAAGGAAGAAAATGACAAACTCCGGAAACACTGAAAAGATCCCATGAAGAGATTGAGAAGTTCCAAAAGGAAGTGGAAATACTAAAGAAACCACAAGATGAAATGAAAAAGGAAATCAAACACTCATCCAAACAAGAGGAAAGGAACGGAAAAATTCTCAGAAGTAGAATGGAGGAAGCAAAACAAAGAATATCAGACCTGGAAGATAACACAGAACAACTAAAAACCTCAAGTAAAGATTATGAAAAAATTAAAAATACACAAAAATGGAACAACCAGGAATGGTGGGACACTATGAAAAGATCAAACCTCCACATCATAGCGATAAAGGAAGGAAAAGAATCCCAAGAGAATGGCATTGATCAGATCTTCAACAGAATAGTAGATGAAAATTTCCCCAAACTAANCTTAGTTTGGGGAAATTTTTCATCTACTATTCTGTTGAAAATCTTGATCAATGCCATTCTCTTGGGATCTTTTTCTTCCTTTATCCTATGATTGGAGTTTGATCTTTTTCATAGTGTCCCACATTCCTGGTTGTTCAACTTTGTATTTTTAAGTTTTTATTTTTATTTTTTTAAATTATTTTTTCATAATCTTTATCGAGGTTTTTAGTTGTTCTGTGTATCTTCCAGGTCTGATATTCTTTGTTTTGCTTCCTCCATTCTACTTCTGAGAATTTTTCCGTTCCTTTCCTCTTGTTTGGATGAGTAGTTTGATTCCTTTTTCATTTCATCTTGTGCTTTCTTTAGTATTTCTACTTCCTTTTGGAACTTCTCAATCTCTTCATGGGATCTTTCATTTTTCCGGAGTTTGTCATGTTTCTTCTTTAGTTCTTTCTTGGCATTTGTCATTCTCTCTAGGTCCTCTTGAATTTTTCATTCTCTCTCCCTTAGTCTCTGACTTGTTCTTTATATTCCTTGATCTCTTTTAAAAAAAAAAAAAAAAACAAACCAATACAAATACAAGAAGCACATAGAACTCCAAACAGACAAGATCAGAAAAGAAACTCCCCATGCCATATCATAGTTAAAATGCTAGATGCCCAAAACAAAGACAAAATTCTGAAAGCCACAAGAGAAAAACATGTTACATATAAGGGGAAGCCTGTCAGAATTACAACTGACTTCTCAGTGGAAACTATGAAAGCAAGAAGAACGTGGAGCAAAGCATTCCCAGTGTTAAAGGACTATATAGATGCCAACCCAGGTTACTATACCCAGCAAAAACGTCGATTATAGTTGAAGGAGAGAGAAAAATCTGCCATGACATAAACAAGATGAAAGAATACATGTCTGGAAAACCACCCTTCAGAAAATACTTGAAGTAATTCAAAGGACAGAAGAAAGGAGCAACTATCCCCAGGCACCTAGAAAGAAATTAATAAAAACATAACTGCAGAAGTAGAAACCTAGACCAAAAATGCAAATAGATAATGTGAAAGGAAGCAACACACATCTTTCAGTTATAACCTTAAATATTAATGGACTAAACTCCCCAATAAA
This sequence comes from Rhizomys pruinosus, assembly GCA_009823505.1. NCBI lineage: Eukaryota > Metazoa > Chordata > Mammalia > Rodentia > Spalacidae > Rhizomys > Rhizomys pruinosus. The sequence continues at coordinate 1,925,093 of VZQC01010207.1, forward strand.
AAGACATAGACTGTGAAATTGGATTAGGAAATAGAACCCATCTATATGCTGTCTACAAGAAACGCATCTTAACTTCAAGGATAGGCACCACCTTAAAGTGAAAGGATGGAAAAAATATTCCAAGCAAATGGTACCAAAAGGAAAGCAGGAGTTGCTGTTTTAATATTAGACAAAATAGACTTCAAAGTAAAAGAAATCAGAAGAGACAAAGAAGGCCTTTACATTTTTATCAAAGGAACAATTCACCATGAAGATTTCACAGTCATGAACATATATACACCAAACTCTGGTACACCAAACTTTATAAAGACAATTTTCCAGGACCTCAAGGCACAGATTAGCCCCAGTACACTCACAGTAGGGGACTTCAATAACCTACTGAGCCCTGTGGACAGGTCAAATGGACAAAGAATAAACAGAGAGACATCTGAACTGAATGATACATCAAACAGATCTCACAGACATCTACTGAATATTCCACCCTAATACCAGAGAATACACTTTCTACTCAGCACCTCATGGAACATTCTCCAAAATTGACCACATACTGGGACACAGAAGAAACTTCCACAAATACAAAAAGATTGAAATAATTTCATGCATTCCATCAGACCACAGTGCAATAAAGCTCAATATCAACACCATGAGAAGCGCTACCATCTACAAGAACACATGGAGACTAAACAACACACTCCTGAATAATGAATGAGTCAAGGAAGAGATAAAAAAAAGAAATAAAAGCATTCCTGGAACTGAATGACAATGATAATACAACACAACAAATCCTATGGGATACTTTAAAAGCAGTCCTAAGAGGTAAGTTTATAGCCCTGGGTGCCTACATTAGAAAAACAGAAAGAGCACAAGTGAACAATCTAACACTGCAGCTAAAAACACTTGAGAGACAACAAATGAACCCTAAACACAACAGACAGGAAGAAATAACAAAAAGAGCAGAAATCAATGAAATAGAAACAAAACAATACAAAAAAAATCAATGAATCTAAAAGTTGGTTCTTTGGGAGAATAAACAAGACAGACAGATCTCTAGCCCAGTTAACCAAAAGAAAGAAGGAACAAATCCAAATCAATAGAATCCATGATAAAAGGGGAAATATCACACAGACAATGAAAAGATCCAGATAATCATATGGGAATACTTCAAAAACCTATACTCTACTAAGTTTGAAAACCTAGGAGAAATGGATGAATATCTGAAATCCTGGGAATCACCAAAGCTCAACCAAGAAGAGATCGACAGCTTAAACAGACCCATAATATATGAAGAAATTGAAGATGTAATAAGAAACCTCCCAACTAAAAAAAGCCCAGGCCCAGATGGTTTCACGGCAGAATTCTATAAAACATTTTAGAAAGACTTACGACCATTATTACTCAAGTTGTTTAGAAGGACACAGAGGGAATTCTCCCAAATTCCTTCTATGAAGCCAGCATTACTATATTACCAAAACCAGGCAAAGATACAACCAAAAAGGAGAACTACAGACCTATCTCCCTAATGAACACAGATGCCAAAATTTTAAACAGGATACTGGCAAAACGCATACAGACCCACATCAAGAAGATCATCCATCATGACCAAGTTGGATTCATACCAGAGATGCAGGGATGGTTCAACATATGAAAATCAATAAATATTGCCGGGCGTGGTGGCGCACGCCTTTAGTCCTAGCACTTGGGAGGCAGAGGCAGGCGGATCTTTGTGAGTTCAAGGCCAGCCTGGTCTACAGAGCGAGTTCCAGGACAGCTGGGGCTACAGGGAGACCCTGTCTCGAAAACACCAAAAAAAAAAAAATCTAANGAGAACATACCCCCCCCCCCCCCCCCCCCCCCCCCCACCCCCCCCCCCCCCCCCCCCCCCTCCCCCCCCCCCCCCCCCCCCCCCCCCCCCCTCCCGACCAGGAGCTAGTGGCTAAGCAAGGCACATCACTTTATTGCACTCACGGCAGCCCAGCTAAAGGCAAAGACACAAGTGAAACAGCCAGTTCATCTTACCAAGGTTACAAACTTTTATGTCTTAGATGCTCCAAATCGGAAAAGTTTCAAAACAACCCTGGCTGCAACTACCTTACTTCCTTTAGTCCCTCTTGTTTACTTAGGACAGCTGCCCACCTACCTTATACCTTTAGCCCCTCTTGTTATTAAGGCAGCTGATAAGGGCCCCTCAGTTGTATACAAGCCTGGGCTGTGGTACTCCTACTTCCTTTAAGGTGTTGCAAACTTTAGAGCAGGCTCAGAAGTTGCCACGCCAGCCCATGCCAGGACAAAGCAGCCAAACAGGTGGCTGGAGAGATGGCCTAGCAGGGTTAAGCTCCCAACTGCTCTTGCAGAGGACCGGGTGGTTCTGATTCCAAGACACCTGGAGCCAAGAACCATTTTAACTCCAGTTCCCAGGGGAAATCCGACGCCCTTTCGGCTCTGGGACGCACGACAGGCATATCGACACATGTCACAGACACAAAGTACACACAACACACAAAAAATAAAATAAAAAAAAAAAAGAATGAGGAGGTGTACTTGCTCCAGGAATCTGGTTCAGTGATGAGGTTGGTAAAAACTAGAAAGCCATGCTGGGCATGGTGTGTGCATGCCTTTAATCCTGAGCACTTGGGATGCGAGGGGTGGATTCTCAGTGATTTCAAGGCCAGCCGTCTACGCGTGAGTGTTCAAGGACCAGAGCCTACAGGGAGACCCTGTCTAACAAGAAAAACAAAAAAAAACAAAAAAAAAACCTAGAAAAAAAAATGCTGAGACTGGCAGTCCATCAAATGTGTTCTGGTTCTCACCAACCAAGACTGTTCCCTACTTCTTCTTTTTTATTTTTCTTTTCTTTTTAATTTTTATTTATTTATTTATTTTATTATTTTTTGGTCTTTCTCGAGACAGGGTCTCCGTAGCCCAGCTGTCCTGGAACCACTCGTAGACCAGGATCTGACACTGCACACAAAGATCCACCTGCCTCTGCCTCCCAAGTGCTAGGATTAAAGCATGCGCCACCACGACCACCAGCTCTTATTATTTTTTAAGGGATTCTACATGTAAGAGCACAGTTGTTTTCAGATCACTATTAAACGTTGCTCAGTTTGCCATACAATTAGGTAATTGGTGCAGCACCAATGAGAGATGTAGAGAGTCATATGTCGTGGTTTTTCTGGACTGTGTTACTTCACTCAGCATTGATATCTTCTAACCCATCCATTTACCTGCAAAGTTAATTGATAGTCATCTTTCTTTACTGCTGCATAGAACTCCATTGTGTAGATGTATCCATTATCACTTTTAGTTAGGGGCACTTGGGTTGGTTCCAGCTCTTTGCGATTGTGAAGGAGCTGCAATAAACAGATGCTACATATGTATCTCTGCGGTAAGAGTAGAGTCTTGTGGGTACATACCAGGAGTGGTACGGTTGGGTCAGGTGGCAAGTTCATTCCAAGTTTCAAGGGCTTTCTCACACTGTCTTTCCATAGTGCCGTATGAGTTACATTCCCACCAGAGTGGATGAGTGTTCCCTTTCCCACAACCTCTCCAGCACTTGGTATCTTTGTTTTCTTGATCTAGCCAGTCTTATGGAGTGGATGATGATCTTAAAGTGGTTTTAATTTGCATTTCCTTAATTATTGTGATGATGAACACTTTTTTTTATAATGAGGACCCCCCCTGATGTAACTTGGACACAGATCTTTTTTTTTTTTTTTTATTTTTCATATGTGTAGAATATGTACGTCTGAATGTAGGTTTGTGCACTCGTGTCCATGCACTGCGCGGAGGTCAGAAGAGGCGATTGGATTCCCTTGGAACTGGAGTAAAGATGGTTTTCCTGCTGCCATGTGGGTGCTGGGGATTCCTGCGGCCTTTGCGACTCTTTTTCTGGCTCTGCATTGGCTTACTGCGCTCGGATACCCCAGTTCCCCTCTGCATTGCAACACGCAAGAGCAATAAGATGCCTAAGAGCCTTAGTTGTGCGGCCTTTACTTTTTTTTTTTTTAATTTTTTTTTAATTTTAACATTTTATATTTATTTTTTATTTTTTTTTTTTTTTTTTTTTTTTTTTTTTTTTTTTTTTTTTTTTTTTTTTTTTTTTTTGGTTTTTGTTTCCCCCCATGTCGTGAATTTTTTCAATAGCAAGAAGCAGTCGGTCTCTCTCCCCCTTGTTTTTTCTCTATCTTTCTACTTTCCTCTTTCCTCTTCTTAATGCTCTGCCCTTTTTTCTTTCTGGCTATTCTCTCCAGCCCCTCGAACACTTTTTAAGATTTTTCTTAGCCATCTCTAACTTTCTCATCTGTATAACAAGGGAAGTACTTGTTCAGCTTCTTTGCCTCCATTCTTTTGAGTGGGTTATTGTTTTCTTTGTTTTTGAGAGTCTTATTATTTATTCTGAATGCTTTGTCAGATGTCGCAGTGGGTTTGAAGTGTTTCCTCCCACTCTGCGTTTTCTCTTCAACTTCCTTGTTTTCTCTTTGAATGTACGAGAACCTTTGAGTTTAACTGATTCGGTCCCATTGTTCAATTGTCGACCATATTCATGCACAGCTGCTGTCTGATTAGTGGAAGTCTTTTCTCTATTCCCTATGTCTTACTAGTCGCTGCCACAACTTTTTCTTCTTCAAATAAATTTCGCCTTCAAGAGTTTGGGTTTCAATTGAGGTCTTTATCCATCTGGGAGTTTATTTTTGTACAGGGGCGAGACTTCTAGGTAGGAGTTTATTCTTTTTCTTTTTCTTTCTCCTTTTTTTTGTCTTTTTGAGACAGGTCTCCTCTGTAGCCCAGCCGTCCTGGAACTCATTCTGTAGTAGATCCAGGTTGTCCTTTAACTCCACAAAGATCCACCTGCCTCTGCCTCCTGAGTGCTGGATTAAAGGCCCAGCCACACCACCCAGCTAATTTCATTCTTCTACAAGTGGTGATTCAGTTCTTGCTCCCAACACACTTACTGAAGATGCTGTCTTTCATCCATTGTGTCTTCTTGGCCCCCTTGTCAAAATGAGGTGCTGAAATGTATGTGCTCAAGGTTTGGATCTTCAGTTTGTTCCATTTGGCAACAGGTCTGTTTTTGTGCAGTACCAGCTGTTTTATAGACTAGCTGTAGCCATAGTCAAAGTCTTGTATCTGAAAATCCCCCTGTAATTGCTCCTTTTCATTCAGAGTTGCTTTGGCTATTTGGGGGTTTTGTTTTTCCAAATGAAATTAAGGATTTTTCCCCAAAGCCTATGAAAGAAAACTCTTTGGGATTTTTAATTGGGATTGCATAAATCTTTACAAGGTTTGGGTAAGGAGTAATTTTTACTATATTAGTTTTCCCAATCATGAGCATGGGAAGGTTTTTCCCATTTTCTGATGTCTTCTTCAATTTCCTTCTCAGGGGTTTTAAAATTTTTTTGTTGTAGAGATTCTTGGTGTCTTTGGTTAGGTTTGTTTCCTAGGTATTTTATGTTTTTGAGGCTGTCGTGAGTGGGAAGGTCTCCTTGGTATTCCCTCTTCAGTTTGCTTGTGGGGTGTTAAAGAAGGGCTACTGATTTTCTAGGTATTTTGTATCCTGACACTTACTGAAACTCTTAAATTCTTAGGTGTTTTCTGGTGAGGATTTTTAGCATCCTCTAAGTAAACAATCATATCATCAGCCAAAAGGGATAGCTTGACTTCCTCCTTCCAATTGTACTCCTTAATTTCCTTTGTTGCTTATTCCTCTAGCCAGTGTTTCAATCTCTATATTGAAAAGGAGTGGTGTCAGGGGCAGCCTTGCCAAGTTCCTACCTTGAAGGGAATCCTTTTGTCGTTCCCCATTTAGAGAATTGGCTGTGGTTTTCCGTGTATGGCTTTGATTACACGGGAATATCCCCAATCCATTCCCTCTAGGATTTTAAGCATGAAGGCATGGATTGAATTTATCAAAGGACTTTTCCTACAATTGAGAATGATCCATGTAGGTTTTTGTTATTTTCAGGTCCGTTCATATATATTTATGATATTTAATTGATTTACATTCAACATCACTAATCATTAAGGAAATGCAAATCAAAACCACTTTAAGATATCATCTTACTCCAATAAGACTGGCTAGGATCAAGAAAACAAATGATACCAAGTGCTGGAGAGGTTGTGGGGAAAGGGGAACACTCATCCACTGCTGGTGGGAATGTAAACTCATACAGCCACTATGGAAAGCAGTGTGGAGAACCCTTGGAAAACTTGGAATGAACTTGCCACCTGACCCAACCGTACCACTCCTGGGTATGTACCCACAAGACTCATCTTACCGCAGAGATACATATGTACAGCCATGTTTATTGCAGCTCCCTTCACAACAGCAAAGAGCTGGAACCAACCCAAGTGCCCCTCAACTAAAATGTGGTACATCTACACAATGGAGTTCTATGCAGCAGTAAAGAAAGATGACATCAATAACTTTGCAGGTAAATGGATGGAGTTAGAAGATATCATGCTGAGTGAAGTAACACAGTCCCAGAAAAACAAACAATGAATGATCTCTCTCATCTCTCTCATTGGATGCTAGCACCAATTACCTAATTGTATGGCAAACTGAGCAACGTTAATGTGATCTGAAAACAACTGTGCTCTTACATTGTAGAATCCCTTAAAAAATAAATAAGAGCTGGTTCGTGGTGGCGCATGCCTTTAATCCTAGCACTTGGGAGGCAGAGGCAGGTGGATCTTTGTGAGTTCAAGGTCAGCCTGGTCTACAGAGTGAGTTCCAGGACAGCTGGGGCTACAGGGAGACCCTGTCTCGAAAAGACCAAAAAAATAATAAAATAAAATAAATAAATAAAAATTAAAAAAGAAAAGAAACTAAAAAAGAAAGAAGGAAGGGAGGACAGTCTTGGTTGGTGAGAACCAGAACACATTTGATGGACTGCCAGTCTCAGCAGTTTTTTTTTCTAGGTTTTTTTTTTGTTTTTTTTGTTTTTTCTTTTCGAGACAGGGTCTCCCTGTAGCTCTGGCTGCCTTGGAACAACTCACTCTGTAGACCAGGCTGGCCTTGAAATCACTGAGATCCACCTCCCTCTGCATCCCAAGTGCTAGGATTAAAGGCATGCACCACCATGCCCAGCATGGCTTTCTAGTTTCTACCAACCTCATCACTGAACCAGATTCCTGGGAAGCAAGTACACCTCTCATTCTTTTTTTTTTTTTTTAATTTTATTTTTTATGTGTATGATTGTACTGTCTGCATGCAGGTCAGTGCACTTGTGTCGTGCAATGCCTCGGAGGTCAGAAAAGGGCGTCGGATTCCCCTGGAACTGGAGTTAAAGATGGTTCTTGGCCTCCATGTGGGTGCTTGGAATCAAACCCCGGTCCTCTGCAAGAGCAGTTGTTGGAGCTCTTAACCGCTAGGCCATCTCTCCAGCCCCACCTTGTTTGGCCTGCTTTGTCCTGGTCCATGAGGCTGGCTGGCAACTTCTTGAGCCTGCTCTAAAGTTTGCAACACCTTAAAGGAAGTAAGGCAGCCCAGCCAGGCTTGTATACAACTGAGGGGCCCTTATCAGCTAGCCTTAAGTAAACAAGAGGGGGCTAAAGGTAGTAAGGTAGGTGGGCTAGCTGGTCCTAAGTAAACAAGAGGGGACTAAAGGAAGTAAGGTAGTTGCAGCCAGGGTTGTTTTGAAACTTTTCCGATTGGCTCTAGCTATTTGACCTTTAAGATGAATGGCTGTTCCCTTGTGGTCTTTGCCTTTATAAGTGGCTGCCTGATGCAATAAAGTGAGTCCTTGCTTCCACTAGCTCCTGGTCTGGAGTGTTCTCTTTCAGACTGTGGACACCCATCATCCCAATCAGCCCCATCCACTGAGGAGGCCACCTGGTTTGAGCCTTCTCTCCCCCGGCCCTCTTCAGGTGATGCCATACCACCTCTCATTCTTTTTTTATGTTGATGGCTTCATAACAGGTTAACCTGAGTCAGATTTGTCAACAATGGTGGTTTCTGCTTCCCTGACAGTTACTTAAAGGATTCTGATTCAAACAAAATCAGAACTGGGCTCTTTTGGGAGACACTGAAAGGGCTCTGTCAGAAGGCTTGTGTCCATCTATGGGAAACAGCTGCCTGATCTCAGTCCCAATTGCTGCCAGACTGTCCCAAGAGAGTCATCCAGGGCCTCATGGAGAGGGGTGGCATCTAGTCTGAAGAGGGCTATGAGGAGCACCATTGGAAACCAGGCTTCCAGCCCCCATGTTGCAAGGCTAAAACCCAGGTCAGATAATAAATAGTACTGCTTAAATGCCTGTACATCCAATTGCTTGTACTTTGTTAGTATGACTAAGAAGGTATCACTGGAAAAGCTGTCAACCCATGAAGGGAAACAACCTGAACAGACTAGAGTCCAAAATGACAACTCCAAAGAAAGTGGACTGTTTTCTTCTCACCAACTTGTGCCCCTTTCCCAAAGCCCAGAGAACAAACTGCGGAAGAGGAGGCATGGTAGAATGTAAGGGCTGTGGAGAGATAGGGGTGAATCATGAGACTACAGGAATATAGTCTCGTCTCCTAATTGATCAACATGCCTGTGCATACAAGCTTCTCCAACTGGCTATGGGAACCTTGGGTTGTTCAAAATTTGGACATAGATACTTGCAAAATGCACCAGTTATCTAATTGTATGACAAACTGAGTAACATCAATGTTATCTGCAAACAACTGTGTCATTATATTGTAGAATCCCTTAAAAANAAAAGAGATCAAGGAATATAAAGAACAGTCAGAGAACTAAGGGAGAGAGAATGAAAAATTCAAGAGGGACCTAGAGAGAATGACAATGCCAAGGAAAGAACTGAAAGAAGAAAATGACAAACTCCGGAAACCAATGAAAAGATCCCATGAAGAGATTGAGAAGTTCCAAAAGGAAGTAGAAATACTGAAAGAAAGCAACAAGATGAAATTAAAAAGGAATAAACTAGCTCATCCAAACAAGAGGAAAGGAACGGAAAAATTCTCAGAAGTAGAATGGAGGAAGCAAAACAAAAAGAATATCAGACCCCTGGAAGATACACAGAGCAACTAAAAACCTCGAATAAAGATTAAATGAAAAAAAATTTAAAAAAATACAAAAAATAAAGAAAAGAAAAACTTAAAAATACACAAAGTTTGAACAACCAGGAAATATGGACTCTATGAAAAGATCAAAACCTCCACATCATAGGAAAAAAGGAAGGAGAAAAGAATCCAAGTTAGAATGGCATTGGCATCCAAAGATTTTCAACAGAATAGTAGATGAAATTTCCCCAAACTAAGAAAAAAAAAAAAAAAACAAACCAATACAAATACAGAGTAAGCACATAGAACCCAAACAGACCAGATCAGAAAAGAACTCCCATGCATATCATAGTTAATGCTAGATGCCCAAAACAAAAGACAAAATTCTGAAAGCCAAGCAAGAGAAAAACATGTTACATATAAGGGGAAACCTATCAGATTACAACTGACTTCTCAGTTTCAACTGACTCTTCAGTTTCAAACTGTGAAAGCAAGAACGTGGAGCCAAAGCATTCCCAGTGTAAAGACTATATAGATGCCAACCCAGGTTATATACCTAGCAAAAAAATGTCGATTTATAGTTGAAGGAGAGAGAAAAATCTGCCAATGAATAAACAAGATGAAAGAATAAACATGTCTGGAAACCACCCTTCAGAAATACTTGAAAGTAATTTCAAAGGACAGGAAGAAAGGAAGCCAACTAATCCCTAAGGCACCGTAGAATAGAAATTAATAACAACATAACTGCAGAAGTAGGAAACTAGACCAAAAATGATAATAAGGTGAAAGGAAAGCAACACACATCATTTCAGTTATAACCTTAAAATATTAATGGACTAAACTCCAATAAAAAGACATAGACTGTGAAATTGGAACTTAGGAAATAGAACCCATCTATATGCAGTCTACAAAGAAATGCATTTTAACTTCAAGGATAGGCACACCTTAAAGTGAAAGGATGGAAAAAAATATTCCAAAGCAAAATGGTAAAAAGGAAGCAGGAGTTGCTTGTTTTAATATTAGACAAATAGACTTCAAAGTAAAAGAAATCAAGCAAAGAGAAAGAAGGCCTTTACATTTTTACTCAAAGGAACAATTCACCATGAAGATTTCAGCCAGTACATGAACATATATACACCTAACTCTGGTACACCAAACTTTATAAAGACAAATTTTCAGGACCACAAGTCACACAAACCCCAGTACACTCACAGTAAGGGACTTCAATACACCTTACTGGCCCTGTGGACAAGGTGTCAAATGGACAAAGAATAAACAGAAGAGACATCTGAACCTGAAATGCATACAAGTCAAACAGATTCTCACGAACATCTTACTGAATAATTCCACACCCCAAATACCAGAATGTACACTTTCTACTCAGGACCCAATGGAACATTCTCCAAAATTGACCACATACTGGGACCAGAAGAAACTTCACAAATACAAAAAGATTGAATAATTTCATGCATTCGCAATCAGAGCCACAGTGCAATAAAGCTCAATATCGAACACCATGAAGAAGCGCTAACCTATCTACAAGAACCAATGGAGACTAACAACACACTCCTGAATAATGAAATGTGTCAAGGAAGAGATAAAAGAAAATAAAAGCATTCCTGGAAACTGCATGACAAAGTGATAATCATACACAACAACCAAATCCATTATGGGAACTTAAAGCCAGTCCGTAACATATGTGGTAAAGTTTATAACCCTGGGTGCCTACATTACGAAAAACAGAAAGAGCACAAGTGAACATCTAACACTTGCAAGCTAAAACTTGAAGAGACAACAAATGACCCTAAAACACAACAGACAGGAAGAAATAACAAAAAGAGAAGCAGAAATCACATGAAATAGATAACAAAACAAGTACAAAAAAATCATGATGAATCAAAAAGTTTGTTCTTTGGGAGATAAACAGACCAAGATACAGATCTCTTGCCCAGTTATACCAAAAGAACTAGAAAAGAGACACAAACTCCAAATCAATTAGAGAATCTCATGATAGATAAAGGGGAAATATCCAACATACACAAGAAAGATCCAGATAATTAGTATCTTATGGGGTTAATACTTCCAAGAAACTACCTTTATGAACGTCTTACTGAGAGTTGAAATACCTAGAGAGAACTGGCATCGAATATCTGATAACCTGAGAGGAATCACCAAAGCCAACCAAGAAGAGACGACAGCTTAAACAGACCCCATAATACTATAAGAAATTGAAGATGTATAAGAAACCTTCCCAACTAAAAAGACCCTAGGCCGAATGGGTTCACGCAGAATATTCTATAAAAACCATTTAGAAAGACTTAGACGACCTATTATTACTTAAAGTTGTTTAAAGGACACAGAGGGAATATCTTCCCCAAATTCCTTCTATGAAGCCACATACTTTAATACCCAACACGGCAAGATAAACCAAAAGGAGAGAAACTACTAGACCTCATTCTCGACCTTAGCAAAACATAGATGCGCAAAATTTACTAAACAGAGATACTGGGCAAAATCGCACACAACCAAACCAAGAAACATCATCTGAAAGGTCGATTCATCCGTCAGGATGGTCAACCAGTTGCACTTCATACTTTCTATTGCGTCCCAGGGAGGCGTATAACTAATGGATTAAAAAATTGCCGTGGTGCGACGCCTTTAGTCCTAGCACTTGGAGGCGCTAGAAGGCAGCGAGTATCTTTTGTGAGTCAAGCACCCTGGTCTATTCAGGCGATTCACAAGTGCTACAGCTGGGGATATCAGAGACGTCTGTCTCGAAACACTCTCAAAAAAAATCAAAAAAGACAACTAATCAATAAGAACATACTAATACGTGAATGAACATGTCCGTGAGATAAAACACGAGGAGTCATCTCAAATTGACCAGGAAAAGCGTTTTACCATAAAGTCCAGCATCCCTTCATACACAAATATCACTTACGCAGGGGATTATTGGGGATAGTCTTCTCAAGACTGTATATATCGCAGCCCAAACCGGAAAAAGACCACAGACCAATATCATCCACAGTGAGGCGAAACGGACAAAAGGATCTCACCTTCAGAACTGGGCTTACGGATACTTTGGCAAGTGCTGCCACAACTGACACCACTCCTCTTCTCATATAGTGCTTGAACTACAATCTTGCTAGAATAAAGCGGCAACAAAGGATAATATAAGGGTATAATTGGAAGAGGAAGTACAAGCTGTCCTTTGCTTCGTTGTGAATGTGATGATAGTTTTACTAAGGTGGAACTAAAAACCGTCACCAGACGAACTCCAGAATTTATTAAGAGCTTGCAGTAAGTGCGCAGGATACAAAATTAACTAGAAAATACTCACGTGCCATCTCTTTTACACGGCAACCAAAAGCAACCTGAAGGAAGTGAATCACAAGTGAGAGCTTCCCACCTTTCACGACTCCAGCGCTCTAAACATAAAAATACCTAGAACAAACCTAACCAAGACACCAGAAAGATCTCTACAACAAGAAATTTAAAACCCTTGTAAGAAGGAAATTTGATAGAAGTACATCAAACATTGGTGAATAACCTCCATGCTTCATTGTGATGCGGAAACTAACATTATAGTAAAATATCCTATTCTACCCAAACTCTTGCTCCATAAAGATTTAAATGCAATCCCAATTAAAATCCCGCAAGAGTTTTCTTTCAATAGGCTTTGGGGAAAAATCCTTAAATTTCATTTTGAAAACAAAAGAACCCCAAATAGCAAAGCTAACTCTGAATGAAAAGAAGCAATACCAGGGGGAATTCCATAGCAGACTTTGAACTATACTACAGAGGGATATTCATAAAACACTTTGCAAATAATGCACAAAAACAGACCTGTTTGACCAAATGGAACCAAAATGAGACCAAACTTATTGCAATACAAATTTCAGCCACCTCAATTTGACCATACCACAGGGGGCCAAGAAGACACAATGGAGAGAAAGGCATCTTCAGTATGAGTGGTGGGGTGGCAACTGAACAACCTACTTGTAGGAAGAAATTGAAATTAGTGCGGCTCGTGGTGGTGGCATGCCTTTAATCCAGACTACAGGAAGGCAGAGGCAGCGTGGATCTTTGTGAGTTAATTAGTAGACGAACCTGATTACAGAATGAGTTCCGCAGGACGGCTGGGGCTACAAGAACCCTGTCTCAAAAAGACAAAAAAAAAGAAAAAGAAAAAAAGAAATTTTACAAACTCACTATCTCGCCTGTACAAAAGTCAAACTCCCAGATGATTAAAGACCTCATATTTGAACCCAAACCACTCGAAGAGCCCGATTTTTTATTTTGAAAGAATAAAGTTGGGCAGCAGACACAATATAAGAACATAAGGCATAAGAAAAGAACATCCTCCTCATCAGAGACAGCAGTTGTGCGTGTATGGTCGACTCATATTGAACAAGGGACCTCCAATTAAACTCAAGAGGTTCCGATCACTCAAAAGAAACAAGGAAGTGAAGAGAAAACCAGAGTCGGGAGGAAACCTTCACCACTGCAGATCTGACAAAGCATTCAGAATACTATAAACTACTCAAAAAAAAGAAAACAAATAAAACCACTCAAAAGCGAATGGAGCAAAGAGTGAACAGAGAGTCTGAACAGAGACTTTACAATTAGGATGAGGTGGCTGAGAAAATCATTAAAAAGTGTTCAGGGGCTGGAGAGATGGCCTAGCAGTTAAGAGTGCCGACCGCTGCTCTGCAATGGCACGACATGGGTGTACAACCTACATGCAAACATACACATACACAAAGTAAAATAAATAAAATTTAAAAAAAAAAGAGTGGCCAACTGCTCTGTGCAGAGGAACTGGGTTCGATCCCAGCACCACATGGCAGCTGAAAACCATCTGTTAACTCCAGTCCAGGGAAATCCAATGCCCACTTCTTGACCTCCGCGCATCTGCATGACACGAAGTGCACAAACCTAATTCAGACAGTACATTCATACACATTATGAAAAAAATAAAAAACAAAAAAAAAGATCTGTGTCCCAAGTTACATCTAGGGGGGTCCTCAATTAAATAAAAAAGTGTTATCATCAACTAATAATTAAGAGAAATGCAAAATTAAAACCACTTAAAGATGATCATCATCACTCCAATAAGATACTGGCTAGGATCAAGAAAAACAAATGATACCAAAGGGCTGGAGAGGTTGTGGGGAAAGGGGAACAATCATCCACTCTGGTGGATGTAATACTCATACAGCCACTATGGAAAGCAGTGTGGAGAACCTTGGAAACTTGGAAATGAACTTGCCACCTACCCAACCTGACCACTCACTGGGTATGTACCCACAAGACTCATCTTACCGCAGAGATACATATGTACAGCCAGTTTATTGCAGCTCCCTTCACAACAGCAAGGAGCTGGACCAACCCAAGTGCTCTCAACTGACTGAGTGGGTATGAAAATGTGTACATCTACACAATGGAGTTCTATGCAGCAGTAAAGAAAGATGACATCAATTAATTTGGAGGTAAATGATGGAGTAGAGGATATCATGCGAGTGAAGTAACACAGTCCCAGAAAAACAAACAAATGAATGATCTCTCTCATCTCTCTCTCATTGATGCTAGCCCAATTACCTAATTGTATGGCAAACTGAGCAACGTTAATGTGATCTGAAAACAACTTGTGCTCTTAACTTGATTGGAATCCCTTAAAAATAATAAGAGCTGGTTCGTGGTGGCGCATGCCTTAATCCTAGCACTTGGGAGGCGAGGCAGGTGGATCTTTGTGAGTTCAAAGGTCAGCCTGGTCTACAGAGTGAGTTCCAGGACAGCTGGGGCTACAGGGAGACCCTGTCTCGAAAACAAATAGCAAAAAAAATAATAAAATAATAAATAATAAAAATTAAAAAAGAAAAGAAACTAAAAAAAGAAAGAAGGAAGGGAGACAGTCTTGGTTGGGTGAGAATCCAGAACACATTTGATGGACTGGCCAGTCTCAGCAGTTTTTCTTTTTCTAGGTTTTTTTTTTGTTTTTTTTGTTTTTTTCTTTTGAGACAGGGTCTCCCTGTAGCTTCTGGCTGCCTTGGAACAACTCACTTCTGTAGACCAGGCTGGCCTTGAAATCACTGAGATCCACCTCCCTCTGCCATCCCAAGTGCTGGGATAAGGCATTCACCACCATGCCCAGCATGGCTTTCTAGTTTCTACCAACCTCATCACTGAACCAGATTCCTGGGAAGCAAGTACACCTCTCATTCTTTTTTTTTTTTTTTAATTTTATATTTTTATGTGTATATTTGTACTGTCTGCATGCAGGTCAGTGCACTTGTGTCGTGCAATGCCTTCGGAGGTCAGAAAAGGGCGTCGGATTCCCCTGGAACTGGAGTTAAAGATGGTTCTTGGCCTCCATGTGGGTGCTTGGAATCAAACCCCGGTCCTCTGCAAGAGACAGTTGTGTTGGAGCCTCTTAACCGCTAGGATCTCTCCAGCCCACCTTGTTTGGCCTGCTTTGTCCTGGTCATGAGGCCCTCGCAACTTCTTCAGCCTGCTCTAAAGTTTGCAACAAAGCCTTAAAGGAAGTAAGGCAGCCCAGCCAGGCTTGTATACAACTGAGGGGCCCTTTATAGCTGCCTTAAGTGAACAAGAGGGGCTAAAGGAGTAAGGTAGGTGGGCTAGCTGGTCCTAAGTAAAAAGACGGACTAAAGGAAGTAATAGTTGCAGCCAGGGTTGTTTTAGAAACTTTTCCGATTGGCTCTAGTATTTGACCTTTAAGATGAATGGCTGTTCCCTTGTGGTCTTTGCCTTTTATAAGCACTGCCTGATGCAATAAGTGAGTCCTTGCTTCACTGAGCTCCTGGTCTGGAGGTGTTCTCTTTCAGGACTGTGGACCACCATCATCCATCAGCCCCATTCCACGAGGAGGGAGCTGGTTTGAGCCTCTTCTGCCCCGGCCCTCTTCAGGTGATGCCATACCACCTCTCATTCTTTTTTTATGTTGATGGCTCATAAAGGTTAACCTGAGTCAGATCTTGTCAACAATGGTGGTTTCTGCTTCCCTGACAGTTACTTAAAGGACTCTGATTCAAACAAAATCAGAACTGGGCTCTTTTGGGAGACATGAAAGGGCTCTGTCAGAAGGCTTGTGTCCATCTATGGGAAACAGCTGCCTGATCTCAGTCCCAATTGCTGCCAGACTGTCCCAAGAGAGTCATCCAGGGCCTCATGGAGAGGGGTGGCATCTAGTCTGAAGAGGGCTATGAGGAGCACCATTGGAAACCAGGCTTCCAGCCCCCATGTTGCAAGGCTAAAACCCAGGTCAGATAATAAATAGTACTGCTTAAATGCTGTACATCCAATTGCTTGTACTTTGTTAGATGACTAAAAGGTTCACTGGAAAAGCTGTCAACCCATGAAGGGAAACAACCTGAACAGACTAGAGTCCAAAATGACAACTCCAAAGAATGAGACTGTTTTCCTCACCACTTGTGCCCTTTCCAAAGCCTGAGAACAAATGCTGAGGAAGAGGAGCATGGTAGAATGTAAGGCTGTGGAGAGATAGGGGTGAATCATGAGACTACAGGAATATTAGTCTGGAATAGTCTCGTCTCCTAATTGATCAACATGCCTGTGCATACAAGCTTCTCCAACTGGCTATGGGAACCTTGGGTTGTTCAAAATTTGGACATAGATACTTGCAAAATGCACCAGTTATCTAATTGTATGACAAACTGAGTAACATCAATGTTATCTGCAAACAACTGTGTCATTATATTGTAGAATCCCTTAAAAAAAAAAAACCCAGGTCAGGACTTCCAGATGGCCAGGGACTGTTGTCAAGAGCACTTGACTGGTCACACCCCACTTACTCTGGGACCACAGACAACAGGAAGCTTCCAGGCTCTCCTGGAGATCCATACCCCACCCCCTGTTTAGGAGATATGTAAAGTTGCCTCCCATGTGGCAAAGGCCCAGCTGAAGGATGAAGGGCAGGTCCTTAATGGGGACATTACGGGATTGATGCAAACCTGTTAACTTTCCCACCAGCATGTAACTGCAAAACTCAAACTTGTTGACTGTAATCTTGCTAGAAATGCCACGTTTGGGGATAACTCTCCTTGGCAAGGTATTAAAAAAACAAGTTATTAACTATGAGACAGAATTGTTTGCTTTTGTCTTTTCGAGACAGGGTCTCCCTATAACCCCAGCTGGCCTGGAACTCATTATGTAGACCAGGCTGGCCTGGATCTTACAGGCTTCTGTCTCCCAATTGCTGGGATGAAAAGTGTGTACCACCATATGGGGCCTAAAAGGTAATTTTCTTTTTGTTTGCACAGTAGCCTCCCCCCCCCTTGCTTAGAAAAGTTTTAACTGGACTTGTTTGTAGCTTTCATTAGTTACAGAGTGACCTTGTCTGATCAGTTTGTGTACTCTAAGAAAACAATGGCCTTACTGGGTCTGGTGGCACTTGGGAGGCACAGATACGCAGATCTCTTGAGTTCAAGACCAGCCAGGCATACATAGTGAAAACCTGTCTCAAAACCCAAACCAAACAACCAAAACAGCCTAAACAACCAACCAACCAGCCAACTAAACAAACAAAAATACAAAAAAGCAAGGCATTGCTGTGATTATCGGTTCATCACGTAATTACACCAACATCTGTGTTGTCAGTTCCTTTGTTTGCTTTTGTAATACTGAAGAGTGAACCCAGGGCCTCATGTTGCTAGGTAATGGCTCCATCACTGAGCTATGTTCCCAGCCACAAGTCAATGTGGATATCAGGGATGATGTTCTCATCAATAGAGATCTAGCTAAAACTGCACATTAAATCATAGCACCAGTAAAATGAATATTTCAAGTGAATATTTCTCTTCATTCTCTCACTGTCCAACTAAAGATGATGTTTCCCATAGAACTGAGGCAAAGTAGGGAGGGCCCCAATTCCCCTACCAAGTTTTTCCACCTAACACCCATTCAGGAGCCGATGACTCTTATCCCAAGTTTTCTAGCTGCTATTCCCACAGATGCAATACTCAAGAACTTTACAGATGAGTGCAGAGAAACTCAATGCCCATGAGTAGATTGTACAAATGGGAGGCCAGTCAGCAAAGAGCTACATATGCAGACAGAAATCCTGGGACTGTGACAACTGACTGCCAGCCTATGTGAACCTACTGTCTGTTTCTATGAGGAGACCCTATTCTAATTCTATGCACTGTCTCTCCATTGTGCTCACAGTACAAGTTCCAGTAAACGAGCTATACTTTGCCTTGCCATGACGTCTGTGTAAGATAGTTACAAAGGTTTCACATATTTGTATGTTTTACAATTAGCTTCAACTTGGAAGGAATTCTTCAGACTTTTTTGGGGGGGTCAAATAGGAGAAGGACTTTCACAGAAATGTTTATCTCTAGAAATAACAGGCATGACAGTAATTTCCTTGGGAAAAATTTAATATTAACAAATTTCAAATACATTTGTGTGAATACAATGTGACTGTTTAATATACATAACCCTTAACTTTATAAAGGATTCAACTATCTAAATATCAAAAGAATCCCATTCCTGATATAAATATTTCTACATATCAAAATTAAAATTTACCCGTATTCTAATACTGAGAAATGAGATGACAGCATTTTAAAGTCTATCTAGACATGGTCAAATGATCTCAGGAACCATCTTTAATATAGGTAAAAGTTTATCTTTTCTTTTGAGACACATGATTTATCCTATTTAATGATATCTATTAGATGATTAAAATGGGGAAAGCAGAAGGCATTCAGAGGCAAAAAAATGTATGTTCATTCCAGAACTGTGTAGACTACAAGCATTTCTATTTCTTATGCAAGCTGACAGGATGTAATGCATGGGTAAACAGATACCTTATCATATAAATCAGAAGTAGTATGACCTACTTCACAGTTCTAAAGAAAAAAAAAATTATCAACTTTTTTAAGACCAAGTTACTTCAGAAATTGGGTCATTTTTTCAAAATTTCAAATACTCCAGTACTTGGCTTTGACCCTCAGCGTATTCATAGCGGTGTGTGTGTGTCTTTTCAGCCTACCGATCACGCTTTTGTCAGGTGGTTTCTTTTATATTTTTTTTTTTCTGGTCTTATTGAGGCAGTGGGTCTCTCCTTAGCCCCAGTCTGAACTCTCTAGCTCCTCAGGGCTGGCCTTGAACTCCACCAAAATCCACCGGTGCGCTCGACTGCATTCCAGTGCTAAGGTTCAAAGGCGTGCGGCACCACGCCCAGCGTTTGTTTTTTAAATTGTCAAATGTCTTAGAGCCTGTGTTTTTTGAATGTGTGTCCCCCATAGCTCTAGTGTATTCAGACGTTTCTCTACGTTGGTGGCTCGCTGTGGAGGTCTTGGGTGTGTGCGATGGTGCTGGAGGAAATAATCACTGGGGGCAGGCTTAGAGAGTTTAACAAGCCTCGTGGTCTACAGTTGCCTTCTTCGTTCCTGAGTCTTCGACGATGTGCCTCGATGTTGTTGCCTTCCAATCCAGGCCCCCCTCCCCACAATGGACCCTAATTCCTGGAACCGCCATCCCACCCACAATGGACTAAATTGGAACTCGCCCAATCGTAAGCTCAAAATAAACTCTTTCCTCTTATATAATCCTTGGTCAGTGTGCTTTATCACAGCAACAGAAAACTGACCATATACAGAACCCAAGTAACATCAAATTCAGTCAACATAGTGCCTTACCTCCTTTGGTAAGTTATTCTAAGAAGAAATCTGTTGAACCCTTGGCTGTTGTTCCTTGTAAAGGTTAGTAGCCAGTAGACTAATAGATGAATGAATGACCTGTTTGTATAGCTATGGAAAAAGTTATTGTAATTTTGATCAGATTTTTTTTTAAACACAATCTTCATATAGCCTTGGTGGCCTGAAGACTCCATCTTCCGCCTAGTATCACTTCCAAGTACAGGGATTTCGTTTTGTCTCAATTTGGGCTATAGTATTTTTTTTTTTTTTTTTTTTTTTTTTTTTTTGTCTTTTTGAGAACCAGGATGTCTCAGCCTGTTTAAGCGTGCTTCGCTGAGACCCACGCCTGGGTAGACCAGGCTGGCTTGAATCACATAAGATCGCCTGCCTATTGCCTCCCAAGTGCTAGGAATAAAGGCCATGCACGCCACCCGTGCCCCGGGCTGAAGTTTCATTTTTCTTACATGTTATTGCTAATGCAGTATTTACGTGATGATATGTAGCGTCTTGCATGTCGTGTCATGGGCACCTGGTGTGGGTGCCTCAACCAGAAGTGGTGCATCAGTAGCCCTCTGGAACTAAGATACAAAAGTGGTTAAGAACAGCAATTTGGCTGGAGACAGAACTTGTCCCCTGGAAGAGTAATAAGATGCTCTAGTCTGTAGTCATCTCAGCAGCCCCAGGCTTATTAGTGTTTTTATGCATATAGTCAGCTAGACACTTACCAAACTCACAGGATTTGGGAATTATGTTTTTGAGAAAGTCTCTGCAGCTCTAGCTGGCCACAATGCTTACTATATAGACAGGTGGCTTGATCTCACAGAGCTGTCCCTGCCTCTCATTCTCTGATGCTGGGAATCAAAGGCGGTGTGCCACCACTGTTTGGCTTCTTTTTAGGCTTTTTTTTTTTTTTTTTTTAAGATTTTATTATTAATTTTCTGTATGTGTATCAATGTACTGTCTGCATGCAGGTTGTGCACCCGTGTCGTGCAATGCCACGGAGGTCAGAAGAGGGTGTCGGATTCCCCTGAACTGGATGTCCCTGAACTTGGAGTTTTCAGACAGTTCTGGCTGCCATGTGGGTGCTGGGATCGAACCGGGTCCTCTGTAAGCGTTACGTTGCTCTTAACTGCTAGGCCATCTCTCAGCCCTTCTTTTAGGCTTTTTTAAAAGCCTGGCCTAGCATTCACATGTCTCCTACTTCTCCTTCCTTCCTCATTGCTAATATTACAGATGTGATCATCATGTTTAGCCATGAAGCTAGTTTTAAAGTGGACAGATGTGATTACTAAAACAATTTAAGTAGTGTATTAGAGCATGTAATCAGAACAGTAACATGAAGAAACACACAGAAAATGACAAATACTGAGGATCTCTTATTCAATGACATCAAATTAATAGTGAAGAAAAGGATTGCAGGATATAGCTAAGTAGATGAATATTCACCTGGTATTCATGAGACCCAGGTGCAAATTCCAGTACATAAATATTAAAAAAAAAATAACTCTACGAAAAAACCAAAAGTAGAATACATACTGAGTACTAAGTTAACTTTGCCAAATGTGGTATATATATTTTAGCTTGGTAATAATTATTAATGTCCTGTTTTTTATGATTTAAAAAATTAATAAGGTATCGAATATGTATGTGTAAATGGACCACCGATAATTAGTATTGGTGCTTGTACAGGGGTCACATGGAAGTCTATATTTGGAGAATCCAGTTTTTTAATAGGACTAGTTGCCCACCTTATTTTTATCAAGTAGGACGGCTCAGTATATGTGCTGATGACATAAAGGTCTGTACCAATTTAGGGAAAAACTATACAGTATTCAGGAATTATATCCATACTTAACTCTGCAAAGATTTTTATACATATTTGTTGTATCTCATAGAATGAAAAGAGACTTTTTCCTACACTTTGCATTTGCTGGGAAGATATCCTTACTAAAAAGACTGCTGAAACTGGGAAGAAGAGAAGAGAAGAGATCCAAAGTATGGATAAATAACTTTAGGAGTTATGTAATTTAGTGATGTCAGGTTACATTATTTTCATATGTTATCACACCTTGCAAGCAGAATTAAAGTTACTTATATTAAAACATTTTATTTATTATTTACCCAAAGCTTTTTGAAGAAAAGGTTCTTATTAAGCATTTAGTGAAATAAGGCATACCTTTCATGGTGCAAGTAAATCATAGAGAACAGTTTTTGAGACTTCTACTTTATAAATAATTAGTATTTGCAATAGCTTTATTCACAGATACACACAGTTGTCTTATAGAACTACATCTTATTTCCATTACGAATTATGGCTACTATTGACTTCTAAAAATAATTTAAAGCAAGATGATGTATAATTGATCAATAATTCCATTTAACTAATAAAATACAAAAATACAACAAGGTTAAGTATTTTCTGATTAAATACTGTGATTTATGAATAAGGGGAAAAGCTATATGTTGACATATAGAAGCATTTAGAAAGTTAAAATTTTTGCTATCAACATATGAACAAAGGGGATATGTCTAATATAATTAATGTACCAGCTTTGAAGAATGAAAATAATTTTGTTGCTGTTTTTCTCTCTTGAGACAGGGCCTCCTGAGCTTCAGCTGGCTTGGATTGATTACAGTGCCTTGCTTTCCAAGTGCTGATACGAAAAGAGTGTGTCACATGTCCTGCTGAAATTCATATTTCATTATAAGATGAATATCATCTTATAGTATACATTTCTTTTTCATGTAGAGCCTGGACCCTGAATTCTGCATTGTTTTCCTGTTTCCTTCGAAGTGGAGCAGAACTCCCCTTTTGTTTTATCACAGGCTGAGGTACTGAGGCCTTTCCTATTTGGATCCTTAAAGTACTTTACTTTTAAAACATTACTTTCAATTTTACACCCTATTTAATACAATGTTCCTTATGTAAAAGAGGGCCATGATAGCTCCACTCGACTGGCGGACAAAATACAGAAAGCTTAAATAAAAGACTTGCCCTGTATTGGAAAGTTTTACTCTATAATTTTCAACTACCTGACAATAATTTAATTAATTAAAAAAAATCCAGTAGTTTAAAGGTCATATTTAAAATGATTAGCTCCTACTAGTATGTTCTTTAGTATGTAAATCAACTTTGGTGCAGATTTTTCCCAATTAAACAATCATTGTTTTGGCTGTTCTATAATAAGTTTCAGCAAAACAAACAAAGATCTTGCTGCAAACGCAGTTTCCTAAGAAATTTCTAAGTACATAATTCTCATGTAAGGCGCTTTATTCATCTTATCGAATATGTTATTTCATAAAAATGTTTTAAATTTCCTTATAATTAAGTCTTCTAATTAGTGATATGCTACTCAAGTAAAACTTTATTATCTTCATTTTGGTTGATTGCCCAAGGATCTTCACCTCTGAAAATGGAGAACAGGCAACAAGTTCTGTGTAAGAAAAACTAACGCACTTTCTTGGTCTTTTAGATATAGAGAATTGGAAATGTTTTTTCTTGTTGATCTTGTTCAAGAATTTGAAATCTTTCAAAGGAAGATTACTTAAGGCCATTGGTAAAAGGTGTTCTGATGTGCCCTTAGGTAACATGTTATTTGCTTCTAAATTCTTCACAAAGCAAGTGGTTTGATCCATCTTCGAGTTGCTCTGCGTTCTTTTTGTAGGCAAGTTTTCATTTTTCTTCTTAAGCTTGCTATTTCCTTTTCAGTAATTATCTCTTTTTTGCCTCCAGAGGATCCTAAAGGCATAACTCGTGTTCAAGTTACTGACTCCGTTGACTTTAAATTAGAGTCCGCTTGGAGTAAAACTGCATTTTTCTTCAAAAGATTCTTTGACTTGAGTTTCTAAGCCAAATAAATTAGAGTTCAACATAAATTATGGAATATCACAAATAAGTAAACAGTGCCCACTTTTGACTAACACAGTATTAACCATACTGCTATTAAGCATGCTGGTGGTGTACTTTCGCATGCCTTTAATCTAGCACTTGGGAGGGCAGAGGCAGGCGGTCTGTTGTGAGTTCAGTGCCACCCGTGGTCCTACGGCAGGGAGTTCACAGGCGAGCAGGGCCTAACGGGAGACCGTAAAAGTTTCGAAAAAGACAAAAAATAAAAGAAAAAAAAAAAAAAAAAAAAAAAAAGAATTGCTTTTAAAGTTCAATGGAAAACATTAGTATGCTATCTTATGTGATTACAGAACTCTAACTACCCAATTCCTTGTCTTTGATTTCCAGAGATATTCTGATGTTGATTTGGAAATAAGTAGCAGGCTTTCAAGGTGTCTTCCCAATTATTCAATATGATTATATGGAGACCTTAAAAATCTTTTCTAACTTCTTAAACAACACAACACAACACGACATGACCTTCTCACCCATGTCCATGTCAACACATTTAATTTTACAAATAGCTCAAACAATGGTGTTTCCTTCCTCAGTCTGTTCTTTCTTCAAGGCTAAACTTTTTATTTGTGTTTACTCTATCTTTTCTTCCCTTTTGGTGACTGTCTTTCTCAGTTTTCTTTTCTGATCAGATCTTCTCTAAACAGATGAAAGTATGCTTCTTTCTTCTCCCTTCCTCATTTCTTATGGTGCTAAGCACCAAGCCTTGTGTTGCTAGACAAACTCTATTTGAAGCCCCCAAACCTAAATTTTTTTTTTTTTTTTGGCTTTTCGAGACAGGGTTTCCCTGTAGCCTCAGCTGGCCTTGAACTCACAAAGATCTGCCTGCCTCTTCCTCCCAAGTGCTAGGATTAAAGGCGTGTGCCACCATGCCCGGCTACAAACCTAATTTTAATTCATTGCTCCACATTAATTTTCTCCTTTAAAAAAAAAAATCAGATTTGATAATTTCTCATTCATCCTTCAATCTACTGGGTTTAGTGCTTACTTACCATTTAATTACTTTTCCTATGCATGGCCAAAAACTTCCTCCAATGTTCCAAATTCCCAAGTCCTCAAAGCCTAGACTGAATGTTAAACCTGCCTAAGCAAACATCTTTGGGATAACCCTGGGCATGTTGATCTTAAAGCACTTATTAGCATGTCACTTGTGTGTCATCTTAAAATCAGAGCAAAGTGATGCTGAAGCTTTCATTACTAATCTTTCTCAGTTTTGCCAATGGTACATTTACTGATAATTACTAATGATTTGTAGCAATGTGAGGTTCCAATACTCGTCAAGTATAAAATATTTAAAGTGGTTAGGACCTGAAGTATTTCCTATTTTGGAATATTTATATAGATCCTATGTGTTGGGCATTCTTAATTCAGAAGTGCAAAATCTGAAATGCATTTTGGTTTTACTAGGGAAACAAAACTGGAGTGAAGAGACCTGGATTCTAATTCTAGGCTATACCTTCATTATACAAGAGGAAGCTCCATAACTTTCTAGAGGCATGCCATTACATACTTATTTTGATATATTGTGAATTGCCATTCTAAAAATATGGCTTAAGAAAGGAGAGTAACATCACCTACCATTGACTTTATATGGGTACAAAAATCAAAAATAGTTGGAACAGCATCCATTTTAAGTCGTCGAGTTTGTCCTGTTAGGTCAAAACAAGAGGCTTCAAAATGTTTTGAACAGAGGAAAGTGTGTTTTCCTGGCACAAAATTTTTGCGCCTGACCAGACGAACCCATTCTTTTCTTCTTTTAGGATCTAAAGGAAACCTTAAAACAGAAAAACAAAAAGCAATTCAAATTTCAGTGTTCATACTTGTGTTGCGCTTAAATAGTTAAATTTAAAAATTTCCCCTATTATGCAAAACAAATTTAAACATAATATCCAGATTCTAATTTATGCTAGTTTTATAAGGTTGTAAAAAAGATTTAGTGAAAACCTAACTGATAGTTGCATTTTTCAGAGATTTTAATAGATGTTTCCAACTCAGGCCTTGACAGGGCAATAAATAAAGCACAAATAGCTGATACAGGTAAGTTTTATGTAGAATTATTAGAAGCAGGAATAATTTCAAAATGCTTTTATCTGCTGCTATGTACACAGTTAAGGCAAATAAACCAGCTATTTATTTTTATTTTTATTTATTTATTTTTATTTTATTTTATTTTTGAGACAGGGTCTCCCTGTAGCCCCAGCTGGCCTGGAACTAGCCCTGTAGACCAGGCTGGCCTTGAACTCCGCCTGCCTCTGCCTCCCTCTGCCTCTCAAGTGCTGGGATTAAAGGCATGTGCCACCACACCTGGCTTAAAGACAGTTCTTGTCTGTCATGTGGGTGCTGGGAATCGAACCTGGGTCCTCTGCAAGAGCAGTAGGTGCTCTTAACCGATGAGCCATCTCTCCAGCCCAAACCAGCTATTCTTAAAGATTAAATTTTATCAAAGTCTGGGCAGATGCAAATAATCCTTTCTTTCTTTCTTGTATTACAACACTGTTTTATACTCCATGTGTTCAAATAAATTTCCAGTGAAACAAAATTTGTTTCTTTTAAAAAATTTACCATTTGTGTATGTGTATGTATGTGTATATGTCTGTGCTTGTGTGCATGCGCGCATGTGTGTGTGTGTATGGGCAAAAGCACATAGAGTTCAGAGGACAATTTTGGGAGCTGGTTCAGTTCTCTTCTTCCAGTGCGAGTTCTGGAAATGGAACTTGGATTGTCAGGCTTGTGTGGCAAGAGCTTTTGCCTAAAAAAAGTTGTTTCTTGAGAAAAGGGATCATAATTATCTCCTTATGTTTGACACCTAGAATAGTACCATGCAAACAAACTCAACAAAAAACTGTTAATTACATTAATACAAATACAGAATATGTAAATAATTCACTATATTAATAAGCTACATTAAATTTTAATTTAAAAAGTTTTTGTTTTATTTGTTTGACTGTTTTATATGCATGTATGTAAGTGCCCCCATGTCAGACAAATCCTCTGGAGGCCATAAGAGGGCATTAGATATCCTAGAACTGGAGTTATGGGCAGTTGTTAGATGCTAGGTGGGTGCTGGGATTAGATGGAAGAGAATCCAGTGCTCTTAACCACTAAGCCATCTCTCCAGCCCTAAAACAACAAAAAAAAGCTAGGTAGCAGAGCAGAAAGCAGAATTATAAAAGATAAAATGCTCTGTAGCGCTAGGCATGGCATGGTGGCACCCGCCTTTAATCCCAGCACTCAGGAAGCAGAGGCAGGTGGATATCTGTGAGTTCAAGTCCAGCCTGGTCTACAAAGTGAGTTCCAGGACAGCTGGGGCTACAGGGAGACCCTGTCTCAAAAATATAAAAAAAATAAAAATAAAAAATGCTCTGTAGTTATGATTTTCCTATTTACTTCAAATATGAAATACACTCACATGTACCTGACATATACTAAAGATATAAATAAAAAGGGCTGTTTCTCAAAATTCTACTAATAATTCTAGCTGTGTCGACTGACTTACAAACATAAGAATAAATATTCACATGTAGTCAAATTCCAATTACAACTTTTTTTTAATTTTTTTTTTTTTTTTGGTCTTTTCGAGACAGGGTCTCCCTGTAGCCCCAGCTGTCCTGGAACTCACTCTGTAGACCAGGCTGGCCTTGAACTCACAAAGATCCGCCTGCCTCTGCCTCCCAAGTGCTAGGATTAAAGGCGTGCGCCACCACGCCCGGCTCTGTCTCTGCATCTTTTAATATATATATATATATATTTTTTTTTTTAATTTATTTCTGTTATGTGTATGAATGTACTATATGCATGTAGGTTTGTGCACCCGTGTCGTGCAATGCTGCAGAGGTCAGAAGAGGTGTCGGATTCCCCTGGAACTGGAGTTCTCTTAGAATTGGAGTTTCAGACGGTTCTCAGCCGCCAGTGGGTGCTGGGGATTGAACCTGGGTCCTCTGTAAGAGCAGTCGGCACTCTTAACCGCTAGGCCATCTCTCCAGCCCCGTCTCTGCATCTTAAGTACTGGAATTACAGACATGCACCACTACACTTGGCTTCTGCACCTTAATTTTTGTGTATCCATGAGTGTGTGCACACAGGGAGGCCAGAGGATGAACTTGGGTGCTACTCTTCATGAGTAGTCTTGCATTTCGTTTCTTGAGACTTGCTCTCTCATTGGGTTGGAGCTCACCCATCAGGCTAGGCTGGCTGTCCAGGAAGGTCAGTCCCAGGGATCTATCCATATTATTTTTTGCAGTGCTAGAGATCAAATCCAGAGTCTTATGCATGTTAGGCAAGCACTCTGCCACTGAGCTACATCCCCACCACTGGCTTTTTCAGACAGAATCTTGCTGTGTAGCCCTGGTAGGCCTTGAATCTGGGATCCTCTGGCTTCCACCTTGATTATGTGCTAGGATTATGGGCATGTACCACTACACTTGGCTTTTATAGCATTCATCTTATGTTTTGTACATGTCTTTTTTTGGGGGGGGGTTGGTCTTTTCGAGACAGGGTCTCCCTGTAGCCCCAGCTGTCCTGGAATTCGCTCTGTAGATCAGGCTGGCCGTGAACTCACGAAGATCCGCCTGCCTCTGACTCTCAAGTGCTAGGATTAAAGGCATGTGCCACCATGGCCGGCATTTATTTAATTTATTTATTTATTATTTTTGGTACTTTTTTTTAATTTTTTAAAAATTTATTTTCGTATGTGTATGAATGTACTGTCTGCATGCAGGTCTGTGCACCCATGTTGTGCAATGCCGCGGAGGTCAGAAGAGGGTGTCGGATTTCCCTGGAACTGGAGTTACAGACGGTTCTCAGCCGCCATGTGGGTGCTGGAGATCGAACCTGGGTCCTGGAGATCGAACCTGGGTCCTCTGCAAGAGAAGTCGGTGCTCTTAACTGCTAGGCCATCTCTCCAGCCCACGTTTTGTTTTTGGTAAGTCTCATGTCTCCCAGGCTGGCTCCGTGGGGTCACTATGTAGCAGAGGATGACCTTACCCTGGTCCTCCTGCTTGGCTTCCTGAGTACTAGGATTACAGGTGAGCACCACTGTACCTGGTCCTTGCAAGTGTTATTTGGACTCTTGTTTTTTGAGACATGGTCTCTCTGTAGCTCCAGCTGGCCTGGAACATACTACATAGACCAGGCTGGCCTCAATCTCAGAGATCTGCCCATCTCTGCCTCCCAAGTGCTGGGTTTAAAGGCACCATCAGGCCTGGCATTATTTGGATTCTTCACAGTACATTTTTTTTTTAATTTTTATTTATTTCTGTATGTGTATGAATGTATTGTCTGCATGCAAGTTTGTGCACCCGTGACGTGCAATGCCGTGGAGGTCAGAAGAGGGTGTCGGATTCCCCTGGAACTGGAGTTCTCCTGGAATTGGAGGTTCAGACGGTTCTCAGTTGCCATGTGGGTGCTGGGGATCGAACCTGGGTCCTCTGCAAGAGTGGTCGGCGCTCTTAACCGCTAGGTTATCTCTCCAGCCCAGTACATTTTAAGGGCAGGCATTGTAGTCCATTGGCTAAATTTACTCATTTATTTATTTATTTTTATGCAAGTTATCACAAAGTATTTATTTATACTTACATGCAAGAAATTCAGCAGTAGCATTTAAAATTCTTATAGAAAAGATCAACCTTCTATAAATTTTGAATAAAAAACATCATTAACATTACACAAAACATTAAACTTAAGTTTTAAATTTGTATACTATGGTGCCTGTAGTCCCAGCTACTTACTTGTGGGGCTAAGGGGGGGGTGGATCACCCGAATCCAAGGGTTCAAGTCAACCCTGGGCAACATAATAGGACTCCCCGAAACCCTCCAAAAAAGAAAAAAAAAAAGGTATAATTTTGAAAATGAAAAGCCTGTACCATTAGCTGTGAGAATGTACAGAACCGTGAAAGCCAAAGAAACCGAAGCAGCCAACACGCGAGAGCAAACGGGGAGAGCGGCCATACGGGGAGAGCGGCCATGCTCGCAAATGGGGAGAGCGGCCGCGCAGCTAGAGCGTGAGCGTGCGTACAGCTGCTTGGCCGCCTCTCCACGGAGGTAACCAGTCTGCAGGGCGTCGTTGCCCGGGTGCTGCAATTTTGATAGATTATGCTGATAGTCATTAGACAACTTGCCTCCATTTCTCCTGCCATTCAACACCATGTTCTTGGAGTCTTCCAACCACTTCATGTACACAGACAGCCTGACCCAGGTGCATTTAGTCACATTCTTCAAATAGCTTAGGGAATAATTTCAATGTTCTTTCCTGCATGCTATTCTGCTGCCCATTGCCCTCCACCTTCCTGGGTATGGTCACTAGTATCTGCTGTCAAAGACCTGACATTAACATGGGAAAGATGTATTGAGACCGCACTTGCAAGTGTACAGATGGCCTCTGGAACACCAGAGAGTGTTACCAAAGGCCACTAAACCAATAAAGCAAATACGGGTCTCCTTGAGTCAAGCAAGACTCCTCTGTCAACACCAGCTACACCTCACCTGCCTGGAAATACTGTGCAGCAGAGGCAGCCATATGCCTGCATATCCCAAATCTAATTGGCTATTAGCTCTCTCCTTGGAGGAATAACTCACGGCTGATGCCACAAGCTCACATCCTCTAATGGTTAGGAGATGTTATAAGCCACAGTAAGACCCTGTCATATTTAACAGAAAAAATGTAATTCATGGATTAACATACCATCCAAACATCTGTGTCTATACGAAAGTAACCTACCGTAACTATTAGTACTGTTTAAATACCTATATATCTAATTGCTTGTGCTTCATTAGTAGGATCGAAAGGTTATTCCTGGACAAACTGTCAGCCCATGAAAGGAAACAGCCAGAACTTGAAGCACAGTCCAAGATAACAGCTCCAAATTTAGGACTGTTTTGCTTCTCATCCACCTGTGCCCCTTTCTAAGCCTAGGGAACACATCTGGACCGAAGAGGGGGAACTCTGAAATGGTAGAATGTAAGGGCTGCGACTTGGGGTGATATGTGCAAAACTACAGCAAATATTCTGACACTCATTTGATCAACTTGATTGAACATACACCACCCCCCCCCACTCCCCAGCTGGATGGATGGAACCCAAGCCTGTGTGGGTTTGGGCACTAACTGCCAGCAAACATTGGTTATACTGAAGAGATCTATGTACTCAAAATCGGTATTCACGTATTGCTAATAAAAAAATGAAAAAAAAACTGAAAGATGCAGGAAGAGTTATGCAGAATGTATTGATCTCTGATGGTGGCTGGGTGGACCTGGGGGAAGGGAAAAAGGGAGAATATGCCTGAACTGAATTGGAAACATGATGTATGGAAATACACAAACATCAATGAACAAAAAAAAAAAACGGGCGCAGCCACAGCGTCACATCCAACGTTGGCGTAAACGGGGGTGGGGGGTGAGTGTGGGTGGGTGGGGGCTGAGCGGTGGCCTCCCGGAGTGTTGGGTCAGGATGTTGCTCGGAGCCGCTTCCGGTCCGGCCGTCTCAGCTCATCACCTGGTAGAGGCGACCCATTGGCTAAATTTAAAATTAAGCTTCATTCTGCATCTAATATCTAACAAATTCACATGGTGGTAACAACTGGATATATTTTTATCCATACAACATACACATGCATTTATAAACATTAGATGATTTAGAAAATCCCTTAGTTTGAGCAATGCTCATCTTTTTTCTTAATCTTTATTTGTATGTAGACATCGTACTCTTTCTGCATGCAAGTTTGGTGCACCTGTGTCATGGAATGCCGCGGAGTCAGAGAAGAGGGTGTCGGATTCTTCTGGAACTGGAGTTCTCCTGGAATGTGAGTTTTCAGGACTGTTCTCAGTTGCCATGTTGTGCTGTGGGATCGAACCCGGGTCCTCTGTAAGAGCGGTAGGCGCTCTCAACGCACTAGTCCATCTCCAGCCCCACCCCCCCCCTTTTTTTTGGAGGCCGAGGTTCTTCCCTTGTCTAGCCCCTATGCTGGTGATGGAACTCCACTCTGTAGGGACCAGGCTCGGCCTTGGACACTCAAAGATCTGCCTAACCTCTGCCATCACAGTGCTAGGATCCAAAGGCTGGCCACCACGCTGGACTAATGACAGTTCTTAGCTCCATTGTGTGTGGTGCTGGAATAAGAACCAGGTCCTCTGCAAGCAGAATCGGAGGAGTGTGTGGCGCACACCTTAGATCCTAGCAAACTTGGGAGCAGTAGTAGCGCAGGTCTTGTTGAGTTCAAGGCCAACTGGTCTACAGAGTGCAGTTCCAGGAAGCTGGGGAAACTACGGGAGAACCTCGTCTGCCACAAAGACCAAAAAAAAAATCAAACAAGCCCATAAAATCCAAAACAACAGCTTCTTTGGGCCGGGCGTCAGAAGACAAGAAAAACAGCTTCTTGCCACAGAGGTCAGAAGAGGTGTTCCCCCCTGAACTGGAGTAAAAACAGTTTCGGATTGCCATGTGGGTTGTGGGATCGAATCCGGGTCCTCTGCAAGAGCAGTCAGTGTTCTTCTCTCCAGCCCCTTACGTGTATATTGAAATGGAGAAGGTAAACTATCAACTAGCTTTAATAGTGCTAATTTAGCAGAGCTGCTGAGAACACGTTGCTGAACAGAGTTCTAATTCTAGCCCCTTTGCCTAAGAGCTAGGACACAGGCAAAGAACTTGTATTTTTAATTTATTTTGGTCTTTTTGAGACAGGGTTTCCCATCGGTCCTAGCTGGCTAGAAACTCATTATAGATAGATCAGGCTGGTCTCTACTCTCACGGCTAGATCAGTGCCTGCCACCACCCTGATCCTCCCTGTGGGATTAAAGGCATGTGTCACCATGCCTTGCTGCAAGTTACTTTTTGAAGATGGTAGTGCTAGGATGAAACCCAGGGCCACTTAAATAGTAGATAAAATGTCTATCATTGAGGTGTATAACTCCCACGCCCCAGGCTACTCTTTTACTATCTTACACTAGATTTTTGGCCCCCCCCCCCATTTTTGGCGCCGGTCTTTTTGACGATCGGGTTCCCTGTAGACCTCTGTCCTGGAACTCCACTCTGTAGACCAGGTTTGGCGCTATGAACTTTACATAAGACTGCCTGGCCTGCTCCTCCCGAGTGCTATAGATAAAAAGGCATTCGCCACCTACGCCCCAGCTTTTTAAAAGATTTTTTTAAATTTAAAAGATCTTTGAGACATGGGTCTTGTAGCCGCCTGGCCTGGAAATTGTTATGTAGGCCAAGCTAGAGCCAAACTTAAAAGAGATCTGCGTACCTCTGGATGCTGGGATCAAGGGCTATATCACCACGCCTGGGCCCCAAGAATTTTTAAACAAAAATTTAATTATTGTCTACACATGGGTGTTCTGTGATCATGAGCATATGTGAGGTGGTCACAGACGGGATGGATCTCCAAGAACCTATGAGAATCCATGTTATCTCAACCAGTGGGTACCTAGGAATAGAACTCGGTCCTCCAAGAGCAGAGCACATCTTACTGCTGAGTCATCTCTCTAACTCCTAACGCTTCAAAAACCTACTGAAGCTGTGGTCACGATGCTTTCTCCTGCGACTGAAGACAATGGCTCTGGTGGATTCCTGGGGCTCACTGATCAAGGACTTGGTGAGTTTCAGGCCAATAATGGACCCTGTCTACAAAACAGAACAAAAATATGCCTGAGGAACAATATCAAGATTGCTCTGCTCAGGATACACACAGACACACACAGATACACATAAAACAGACCACACCAGCATACCCGACACCAGACAACTCACGATACCACACAGTACCCACAGACACAACACACAGCCACACGACACTAAACACACCACAGGACACATAGACATACACAGATACACACAGACACACAGACAGATACACCACAGATACACACACACAGACACACACACACATTGGAGATTGTGCTCTGGCCTCAGACACACACAGACACACAGACACAGATACACACACACAAATATACACACACACATGGAGACTGTGCTCTGGCCTCAGACATACATACACACACAGATACACAGAACACATTGGAGATTGTGCTCTGGCCTCAGACACATACACAGACACCTTCTAAAGATTAAATCAGGCCGGGTGTGGTGGTGCACCCCTTTAAAATCCTAGCAACTGGGAGGTCAGAGCGCAGGCGGATCTTTGTGAGTTCAAGGCGCCCTGGTCACAGATGTGGTTCCAGGACTCTGGGACCAGGGCGCCCTGTCTTAAAAGACCACAACCACACCAACCCAAACCGAAAAAAAAAAAACGAAAGATTAAATCAGAAATCGTGAGTAAATGCTTAGCATAGTGGCACAGTAGAAGATATATACTACAGGTTATTTGTTATTATATTTTATCATTTCTTGTTTTATATGTATGAGTGTATAGTCTGCATATAAGTACACCTGTATTGCAAGTGAGAAGAGGGTGCTGGATCCCCTGAAACTGGAGTTAAGAATGGTAGTTAGCCACCATGTTGGTGCTGGGAATCAAAACTGTGCCCTCTGCGAGAGCAGCCAGTGCTTTTAACTGGTTAGGCATCTCTCCAACTCTTATTTGTTATTATTAAATTACTAAAAATCATGAGTCTTATAAAGGATTAAGTACAGAGCTATATGGGAGAACAGGAAAAGCTGATTTGGTCAGAAGGCCCAAGAAAGTGCTTTAATTGGGAGTAGTGAAGACTTTTAAGAGTATGGCAGGGTGGGGAATGAATGGTTATTATGACATGAAATAATAATGCCAGGCCTAAGACAAAAATTTTGAAATATATTCAAATTGTTGTTAAAGGGATAAACTCTAAGAGCTGATAGTATCAGCTATAAACATAACCCTCATTATATAAATTTTTTTTTTTTTTGGTCTTTTCGAGACAGAGGTCTTCTGTAGTCCCAGCTGTCCTGGAACTCACTCTGTAGCCAAGGCTGGCCTTTGAACTCCACAAGATCCGCCTGCCTCTGCCTCCCAAGTGCTAGGATTAAGGCGTGCGCCACCACGCCCGGCATAAATTTACAATTAAATGAAAACCTAAACACTGAAAATTAATTCTTCCAATATTTTACCTACTTTTTTCAGTTTTTTTTAAGATTTATTTTTGGACCTGGAGAGATGGCTCAGTGGTTAAGAGCCACTGACCTGCTCTTGCACAGAGAACCTGAGGTTCGATTCCCAGCACCCACATGTACAGACTAAGAAACCATCTTATCAAGACCAGCCTTGTCTTACAGAGTTGAGCTCCAGGCCATTGAGACTTAAAGGGAGACCCTGTCTCAAAAATACCAAAAAAAAAAAAAAAGGCTAAGAAGTAAAACAAAAAACTAAACAAATAGGAAATTTAGGAGACAAAAGGGTATATGTGGAACAAGAATATATATTATAGTTAATGCTATCCTAAAACCTAACTTTCTATTTGTTTGTTTGTGGAGACTGGGTCTCATTATGTAGCCTAGGCCTCAAACAAGGCTGACCTTGAACTCTCAGTGATCCTTCTGTCTAAACCTCCTGAGTAAAGGAATGTGCCTCTGTGGCTTATTAAGACTTTATTTCCAAAGTTACAGATGGAAAATGTTAATTGCATATTAGATAAGTAGTATTGTACTACCGTGTATCCCCTTTTCTTTTTGTTAAGACAGGGTTTTACTTTGTACTCTGGTAGGTCTGAACTTAGGGCAATCTTCCTGTTACAGCCTCCTAAGTGTTAGGATTACAGATGTGAGCCAGGAAGCCAAGTTTTCCTCTGTGTATTTTTTTTTTTTTAAAGAATTTATTTTTATTTTTTTATTTAAAAAAAATTTTTTTTTATTAATTTTATTTATTTCTGTATGTGTATGAAAGTACTGTCTGCATGCAAGTCTGTGCACCCATGTCGTGCAATGCTGCGGAGGTCAGAAGAGGGTCTCGGATTCCCCTGGAACTGGAGTTCTCCTGGAATTGGAGCTTCAGACGGTTCTCAGCCGCCATGTGGGTGCTGGGGATCGAACCCGGGTCCTCTGCAAGAGCGGTCGGCGCTCTTAACCGCTAGGCCATCGCTCCAGCCCCTCCTCTGTGTATTTCTTAAACACTGATTTTAGAGACCAGACCCCTTCCTTTCATCTTCCCCATCAGGTTACCAAATCCAGTGAATTATCCTCGAACATTTCTCAAAAGGTGTCCAATTTCTCCATTTTTCCTGTCAACAGCATCCTATTTTAGGACACAGGGTGGACTTTATCTAAATATTGAGACAGGGTCTCACTATGTAGCTCAGGCTGGCCTTGTGCTCCTCCAGTCTCTTCCTCCTCAGGGCTGGGATTACAAGTATATGCCACCACACCAGGCCCAAGGCTCCCTTTTATTACAGCTTCCTGTATTTTTCTCAATCGGCTCTCACTTTCTCTAATTCAGTGCTCCTGTACTCACAACTTAAGTAGCAGTATAGTTAGTTCAGTTGACCTATAGTGGGATTCCCCTGTGAAGGAAATAGTAGATATATTGACATTCTACAATAGGCTCTTTTTCCATCAAATTAATGTCTGCTGATGCTTGACTAGCACTTTAAGTCTCACTCTAATGCTCTACACTGTACACAGAAGGCTTTTTAATACGTAAATCTTATTATGTTATTCTTTTTACACTCTTCAGGACTTCTCAAGTACTCTTAGATTAAAATAGAAAACACTTGAGAGGTATAGAAACCCTATGTCATCGGTTGGGTTTTTGAAAGGTCTCCTCTTTTGCAAAGTGTCCTTTGACTTTCAAGGCTAAATGAGGTCTCTCTGAATGTCTCTTCTGTGGCACTCATCTGGGATTATCTTTCTCCTCCATTCAGTTCTAAAGTCCTGGAGGGTAAGAGCTTTCTGCATCCTTAGCACAACGTCAGGCAATTAGTGACCCAGTACATGTCAGCTGTATGAAAGAAGGAAGACAGACATTTCCCGTGAAGTATTTCAAAACAAACATCAGAAGGATTTTTTTTGACGCGGCAGCTTTTAGGAGTATGGAGTAAAACAGCGAGGAAGGGAAAAGAGCAAATGTACTTTCTATATTGTGGGGTATATAAAATTAAAACTGTTTTCACTTAAGTTTTTAGTATTTCCTTTCTCCAAAGGTTATTATTTATCGAGTATCTCTTATATTCAAATACTTTGCAGTTTTGACTTTACAGAACTAAAGAATTGTGTTCCCAACAAATGAAGGAAAAATAAACCCTAGGTTCTTTTTATGATTCTTTTTATGAAGAGAAAGCTTGATTTTGCACTTTCATTAACACTGCTTAATTACATGGCCGGCCAGTGATAAATCAGTTCAGCAGTTACTGTGTATGACTATCAGAAACGCTTCCCCTTGCTTTTCAGGTGGCAAAAATTTCCTAATTTGAACGCGAACACAGTAGCTGTTTAAGGTGATTGTTTTGAACGGGAAAAGATTTGTCTTAAGGTATCATTCCCTTCAAGGCATGGTCTAAGATTCAAGAATAAAAGAGTAGAAAATTAAGATACTCTCTCATCACTTGTAATGTATGAGACAGCCAGGGTACTTGGGTTTCTTTTAAGAATTGGGTAAACTTTCCTCAGAAGAGGCAATGTTTACAGATGTGCAAAACCACACAACGAAAGAACAACACGGATGCTTCCCTGCCACTACCTGGGTAAGTCCTAAAAGTCAAGAGGATCCTGTTCTTAGCACAGAAACCACACTCAGAGCACTAGCGCTCGCGTGTCCGTCCCCCTTCCCCGCCCAGGTTACCTGTGGAAGCTGATGTTAATGTGTTTGTTGTAGGTAGCAGCACAGCCCGCAGCGGCGCAATTGGTCGGCATCTCCCCGACCCCTCATTCGGCGCTACCGACGCCAGTGACCAGGGGCTGGCTGCTAAGCTTCCCCAGTCAAAGCCTAGACAGTGGCCGCAGGTGAAACGGCGCAGCAAGCTTAGAGCCCACTATGGGTGGGAAGGGGCGTGTACAAGACTGGGTTGGAGGAGGGCGGGAGGTCCCACCTTCCTTTTCTCTTTATTAATATGGCGGGTTTGGGCCCGAAGAACCCACAGTCCCGGAGCTCCAGGCGCCAATAGTCGCCTTCACCAACATGGCGGCCACGCCCGCTGTCTCCTCCCCTCGTGGTCCCCAGGGGAGTAAATCCACTGCGTCTCTGGAAGCAGTCCCCAAGCAGTAGGAGATGGGAGGAGGTGTCTTCCCCAGGAATTAATTAACTCAGGTCTGCGACTAAACAAAAGGCTGGCCACCTTGACACGCACCCCACCCCAGTGTCCCAGGGCAGACCACTAGGCGGGTGCGGGAGCTTCTCAGAAAAAGAGGGCGAGCACGGGGCAAGGGACACTACAAGTCCCAGGGAGCACCGGGGCGCGCTGCCCGTTATCGCGGGACTTGGGAGCTGGCTTCCGGTGTTTGGCAGGAAATGACGGCGGGGACACTACCTCCTCCGCAGCTCCTTTCTCGCGAGGCGGAAGAGCAGCAAGGGGGCGCTAGGAGAGGGAACTGGCTATAGGCGGTCCGGCGATAGTGCTCCCGGGTGCGGGGAAGTTGGGGAGCAGACTTAGGCGTTCGAGGACTTAGAGGCCGCGCCCGCCGGGCCGTTAGGAAAGAGGGCGGCAGAGGAGGAAGTCAGGGATCGGGCAGGGCCTAGACGGAGGGCTGTGGCGGTGTGGACGGCACCGCTCCGGGATGGCGACCGCAGACTCTTCGACCCTGGCCTCTAGTGGCCTGTCGCCGAAGGAAGAGGGGGAGCTTGAAGATGGAGAGATCAGCGACGACGATAACAACAGCCAGGTCCGAAGCCGGAGCAGCAGCAGTAGCAGTAGCGGCGGGCTGGTACCGTACCCGCGGCGGAGGCCTCCTCACCCGGCCCGGGGCGGGGGATCGGGCGGAGGCGGCGGCTCGTCTTCGTCATCGTCCTCTTCCCAGCAGCAGCTGAGGAATTTCTCACGCTCGCGGCACCCGTCGGAGCGGGGCCACCTCAGGGGACACAGTAGCTACCGACCCAAAGAACCGTTCCGGACTCATCCGCCCCCGGTACGGATGCCGTCGGGCTCCCTTTCGGAAAGCAGCCCTCGGCCGTCCTTCTGGGAGCGCAGCCACATCGCTTTGGACCGTTTCCGCTTTCGAGGCAGACCTTACCGGGGTGGGAGTCGCTGGAGTCGGGGACGAGGAGGGGGCGAGCGCGGAGGCAAGCCCGGGTGCCGAGCTCCCCTGGGAGGAGGAGCGGGATCCGGATTCGGCAGCAGTCAGAGCTGGCGAGAGCCCTCTCCACCTCGCAAGAGCTGTATCCTTAACGTGGCGGTCCGCCCTGGGTGTGTCGCCGGAGCTCCCTTCCGCTTCATTTCCAGGGCCATGAGTTTAACTTTTCCCAACCACTTGTCTGTGTTCTTTGGTAATTTCCCTGTGTTTTTGAACATTAATATG
Source organism: Rhizomys pruinosus (assembly GCA_009823505.1). NCBI lineage: Eukaryota > Metazoa > Chordata > Mammalia > Rodentia > Spalacidae > Rhizomys > Rhizomys pruinosus. Next base: position 1,964,053 of record VZQC01010207.1, read on the forward strand.
GCTTGGATTCGGGTGAGCTAGTGGAATCAAATATGGTTAAATTGTGAACAGTACTCCAGCAGCCCAAGTTTCATTAGTATTTGTCTTTTGCTAGCACCCAATTTTTGTATTTTATGTGAAATTGGCTTAGATTATTAGGGAGAAAAGAAATACTGGCAAACAGTTTGAGGAATACTGTTACTTATCGTAGCCTGGAATTTGTAGTTTCCCTCTGTGTGGTGCTGACGTTCTTGTGATTCCATTTTTTTATCCTTCTGGACTTACTCCATTGCTTTTTTTTTTTTTTTCTCTTTTTCGGTCTTTTTGAGACAGGGTCTCCCTGTAGTCCCAGCTGTCCTGGAACTCACTCTGTAGTAGACCAGGCTGGCCTTGAACTCACAAAGATCCGCCTGCCTCTGCCTCCCGAGTGCTAGGATTAAAGGCGTGCGCCACTATGCCCGGCTTATTGCTGCTTTTTTTAAGTGTGTGTGAGAGACAGAGACAGAAGAGGCACACACATACACAATTTTATTAATTCCAATCTTTCAAATTCACATACCGTTTTGGAAAGGTTTATGCCCTCAACTTCATTTTCCTGTGTTCGCTTGTACATGTAGAGCAGGGAAAGATAAACTTGCCAGCATCTGTGTTAGGGAGGATAGGGAAAGTATGGACAAATTGAGAAGAATTGCCAAATTCCTGATTTGAGCTTATTGTCAATTATCTTTAACACTACTGAATTATGCTAAGAAATTATCCGAACGTTTCCTGTTGTATACATCCTCGTATGTACTACCCCGCTTAAAATAGTTTACTAAGCACTTTTTTTTTTTTTACTAAGCACTTTTATTGCTGGTTATACTGCCCATGGTTTAATGATTTTTGACATTTTTAAAATAAAATTTACACATAAAACTCATGTGGGAGATACTTAAAAATATATTTTTTGTGGAGTATTTGAGGTCAGAATGGCATTTTCTAGATGTCCTGTTGTAAAAGGGCAAGGAATGTTTAAAGAAACAGCAGCTTTGGGTACTTAAGCCCTGAAAAGCTTTTACTTAAGCTTACAGAGATGAAACTTGGAATTTGAGTTGGAGAAACAAATGAAAATAACTACAGGATATAGTGAACAAGATCAAATGAAGGGAAAAAAGTACTTTGGCACAATTAAAAACTTTTTCCTTAGTTTGTTCATTAGAAAGGGTGTGTGGGGGGAGAGAGATTGGGCTTGCCTACCTCTTGCCTTTGTCTTTTGTCGGGGGTTATTGCACCTACTCATATTTTTTAATATATATGTATTTATAGACAGAGCCTCACTATGTAGCCCTGGCTGGCCTGGAACCCTCTATGTAGACCAGGCTTGTTTCCAACTCAATAGAGATCCACCTGTCTCTGCCTCCTAAATGCTGCACTCAAAGGCCTGCACCACCAGAGATCCACCTGTCTCTGCCTCCTAAATGCTGCACTCAAAGGCCTGCACTACCAGAGGTGCCCAGTTTATTTGTAACTTTAAAAGAAATGGAATAGGGCTGGAGAGATGGCCTAGCGGTTAAGAGCACTGACTGCTTTTGCAGAGGACCCAGGTTCGATCCCCAGCACCCACATGGCAGCTGAGAACTGTCTTTAACTCCAGTTCCAGGGGGAATTCCGACACCCTCTTCTGACCTCTGCGGCATTGCACGACACGGGTGCACAGACCTACAAGCAGACAGTACATTCATACACATACAAAAGTTAAAAAAAAAAAAAATGGAATAAAGTACCTTCTGTTGCAACACTTTTGTTTAGAGACATGGATTCATACTTCAGGCTTGTCTGGAATTACTGGAGCCAGGCTGGCCTCAGTAGTCACAGCATTCTTCCTGCTTTAGATTATCTACAGCTCTTCATACTTACTTACAGCTCTTCATATTTACTTACTTAATTTATTTAGTCTTTTTGAGTCAGACTCTCCCAGTTGTCCAAGCTAGACTGGAGCTCACTCTGTAGACCAGACTGGCCTTGAACTTATAGAGTTCCTCCTGCCTCTGCCTTCTGAATGCTGGGATTAAATGTGTGCGCCACCACACCCAGCCACATTAAAAAAATTTTTTTTTTTTTTGGTTTTGTGAAATCTCTCAAGACTCCTGATTCATCCTTCTGCCTCCCTCTCCTTAAGAGTTAAGATAGACACTGGCCGGGTGTGGTGGCATATGCCTTTAATCCTAGCACTTGGGAGGCAAAGGCAGGCGGATCTTTGTAGTTCAAGGCCAGCCTGGTCTACAGAGTGAGTTCCAGGACAGCTGGGGCTACAGAGAGACCCTGTCTCGAAAAAGTCCAAAAAGTAAAAATAAGAGCTAGCATAGACTACATTTTGTCATTCTCTGTAAATCTCCCTTCCTCTCCACTTCTCTTCCTGTCTCCTTTTTACCCTCCCCTCCCATCCCTTGTGGGTGTTCAGAACCAAACTCAGGTCCTCTGATAGAGCATACAAATTTTGAACTGGGCCATCTTTCCAGCCTAAAATTTACCGGGAGTAGCTGAGCTCTCAATCCTATCTTAAGCTGTGATAGTAGTTGGGATTATAGGTATCTGTCACTTTACTCATCTTTATTTATTTATTTATTTACTTTACTCATCTTTAAATAGTTCTTTTTTTTTTTTTTTTTTTTTGTATTTTTGAGACAGGGTCTCCCTTTATTCCCAGCTGGCCTGGAGCTCACTCTGTAGACCAGGCTGGCCTTGAACTCATGGAGATCCACCTGCCTTTGTTGTCCCTTTATCACTAGGCTATGTCCTCAGCCAGGACTTCCCCCCAAAAAAAACCAAAAAACAAAAAACAAAAACTGGGCCTAGTGTTACACTTCTTTAGTCTCTGCTTAGGAATCAGAGGCAAGCAGATCTATATGAGGTCAAGGCCTGGCTGGTGGTAGACATAGCAAGTTCCAGGGCTGCTTGGGCTGTGAGGTGAGAGACCCTGTCTCAAACAAAAAATTCAGTTAGAAATTGTATCTTAACAAGTTTAAAATTAGATCTAGTAAAGAGGTGTTGGTTTGATCCTAACTGCTGTAGAGATGGGAAGATTTCTATTTTGTTTAAGAGAATAAGTCACTGCTTTGAATTGCTTTTATCTATTTTTCTGTTCTTGGTTTACTTTTTGTTAGTATATTGAATCTATTCCCTTTGTAGATGCCTACAATGTTTTTAGCATTTATTTGGTTTTTATTTTTTCCTATTTTATGTGTATGAGTGTATTGCCTGTGTATATGTAAGTGCACCTGTGCTGTGTAATGCCAGAGGAGGTCAGAAGAGGGCGTTAGATCCCCTGGAACTGGAATACAGAGGGTTGTTAGTCATGAAGTAGGTGCTGGGAATTAAACCTGCATGCGTCCTCTGCAAGAGCAGTACTTTTAACTGATGAGCCATCTCTCCAGCCCCTTATTTGCTTTTTATTACTACAGTTCTATCTTTAGACAGCTCCCTTGAAAAAGTCCAGGTATAAATATAGATAATTGCATTATTTAATGTACATAGCATAAATGGGCAGGGAGAATAAATATTTTAGCCACATCTTGGGGTCAAGTCGAAGAACAGAAACCTGGGTACAAAGCTACATAATTGTGATGAGCAGAGCAAAGGTAAGATTGGAAAGGTCAGCACAGGTCAGATAATAAGGACATTTCATTTTAAGGGTTTTGGACTAAATGAGAATTAAAGAGAGTGATTTGATAAGGTTTTTATTCAACAAAGATTACTTTGGCAGCCATCTGGGCATGGTTTCTGGGCAGTAGAGAACCCCAAATTACCTTATCAGGTCAAATTCTTCTCATGAACTAGGTAGAACAGTGCAAATACTTTAGAATGATTTTAAATGAAAAGGAGACTTAGCCTGGCATGGTGGCACATGCCTTTAATCCCAGCACTTGGGAGGCAGAGTCAGGTGGATCTCTGTGAGTTCAAGGCCAGCCCGGTCTACAGAGTGCAGAGTGGGTTCCAGGCTAGCTGGGGCTACAGGGAAACCCTGTCTCAAAAACACACAAAAAAGAGACTTGAGTTCTGATTGCTACACAACATCATTATTTTAAGAGTTGAAGAAAAAGGAACTATGAAGTCTCGAAGAACTCAGATAAGCTGGGAGGCCCTGAGCATTACAGAAGCCAAGAGAATAGTCATTGACAGTGTTAGATCCTGCAGCGGTGGAATCCAGTTTGAAAACAGTAGTCTGTAAACTCAGAGCAGTTTCTGTTAAATTAAAGCAGAAGCCAGAATTCATTTGGTGGAATACTAAGAAAGGAAGTTATTGAAAAATGAATTTTTTTTAAGAACTTTTCCTGAAGAGATAAGAGAAGCAGAGATTTACTACAATAGTTCTGCTGTAGTTGTAACTTCATTTAGTTTCTCAAATATTGGTGATAATTCTCATTGCGTTGGTCATTGAGAGTTTGAAAATCTTTGATTGCTTGTCCTATTAAACAGAAGGCACGTTAACATTTGAGCAATAAAATACAAATGGTTTATTAATTGAAAACACACAAGTTACTTGTATTTCTCTTGTTAATTTCCAGGATGGACATCATCTAATACTAAGAATTAGAAATTAGAAAGTTCACCATTTTGCCAGGTACGGTGGCACACGCCTTTAGTCCCAGCATTTGGGAGGCAAAGGCATGCGGATCTCTGTGAGTTCAAGGCCAGCGTGGTCTACAATAGTGAGTTCTAGGACAGCTGGAGCTACAGGGAGACCCTGCCTCAAAAAGACACCCCAAAAACACCATTAAAGTTTTTTTTTTTTTGGTTACATGGCCGTCATCATAGTTGTGCATAAGTGAAATATTAGTATATGTGATGAGCTCTTGTTTATTTTGTATTAGATTTTTAAGACCTGTCTCTTTTATAAATGAACTCCTGATTTTCAGTGTTCTTTTATTTTTTTGTATTTTTGAGACAGGGTCTTCCTTTAGTCCCAGCTGGCCTGGAACTTGCTCTGTAGACCAGGCTCACAGAGATCCTCCTGCCTCTGCCTCCCAAGTTCTGGGATTAAAGGCTTGCACCACCACGCCCAGATTGGTGTTCATTTTTAATCTATTTTTAAAAAATTTGAGATGAGAAGACACTTAGAAGATTTCCTCCTGGTTATTTGATGTGTAAATTGTCTACATCTGTGACAAACTATTCAGTTTCTCTTCCTTCAGAAAGACATCTTAACATCCACTGGATTTTGGGTTTTCCTGGTACCTACAGAAGGAAGGATGCAATAACCTTACTAGGTGGACTGTCTGTGCATTCTACCGGTAATAACTGACACTAATGAATTTGTAAGTGCACTGGTTATATGTAATATGGGCACATACAGCGGGCATTAGCAAGACACATTAAATGAAATTTAGTAGTTAAAAATGCCAGTTCATCTTGAAAAAAATAAAGGGAATTTCGTTTATCTTAAGTATTTTTGTTAAATTTAATTGGAAAAATTTTGGAAAATGTTTCCTTAATATGCTGTTCAGCCAAAAGTTTTGGAAGATCTCCATCAAGAAAACAGAATTATTCATCCAAAAATGACAACTGTGGAGAAGAAACTTTTGAAGATTTACTTCTAAAGTATAAGCAAATACAATTGGAATTGGAGTGCATCAATAAGGATGAAAAACTAGCTTTGAGCAGCAAAGAAGAGAACGTGCAGGAAGATCACAAAACGTTGAATTTTGAGGACCAAACCAGCACTGATAATGTCAGTATTAAAAGAGACTCAAGTAAAGAAGTTGCTCCTGAGGAAAAAACACAAGTCAAAACTTTTCAGGCATTTGAATTAAAACCACTCAGGCAAAAATTGACTTTACCAGGGGATAAGAACAGGTTGAAAAAAGTGAAAGATGGAGCCAAGCAGCTTTCCTTAAAATCCAGTACTGCAGACTCGAACCAAGGTAATGGAATTAACTTTGAATTAGTAATAAAATTCTTTTGCTAAAGGAGTATCTGCTTTTTTAAAGTCCATTTCAATTAATAGATCCTAATTTTCATATTCTTAGGCCTTTTCCAGAATAACATAAGTGGTGTCAAACAGTATATTGTGTGTGTGTGTGTGTGTGTGTGTGTGTGTGTGTGTGTGTGCGTGCGTGCGCGTGTGCGTGAGAGAGAGAGAGAGAGAGAGACAGGGATTAAATCTGTGGCCTCACTTAGGCTAAGCAACCACTCTACTACTGAGTAAGATCCTTAGCTCTTTTTACTTTTTATTTTGGGATGCAGTCAGGACTAAGTTGCCCTAGTTAGATTTGAACTCACTCTCCTGCCTCAGTTTCCCAAGTGGTGGCTTACGCCACTAGTCCTGGCCAGACCATGCCAAATTGATGATGGACTGTTAAGTTAGTCAGAAAACGAGTTGAGTATGGTTTCCTGCTTCTTTTGTGGAATAGTTTAAGGTTAGACTCCTACCTGGAATGTGTGGTGGATATTGCCAGTAAAGGCACTGGAGTTGAATTTAGGAGGGAGGTACTATTTTTGTTTGTTTTTTTTTTTTTTACAACTTTTTTTTAATGTTACATATACTATTCTCAAGGCACAGCTGATGATATATTTTTAACACAGTAGGTGTCCAAGTATGTTTAACATGATTTCTTCAGGATCCCTCCCCTTTCTGAATTCCAAATGGAGGAACTGAAAGTGCGATGTAAAGACTGGCGATCCGTATTCTATCTTTGGCAAGCTTGTACAAGCACTATTGTAAATGTAATGTAAAAGAACTGTAAACTAGGAACTTCGTCAGTTTATGAAACACCATTCAGGACTGCTGTTTCTTGAGTGTTTTCTTCTTTTAAGGTATTAGTCTTTTCTTCTCCCAGAATGGTTTTTGTTTTTGATTCTTGTGCTGGAGATTAAAGCCAGGGCCTGGCACACACTAGGCATGTCTTGTACCACTAAGCTATACTTGCACCCTAAATATTTTTTTTTTGATCATCTGGTCCATCAGGTAAGCAGTTTTATTAAAAATCTGCCATTGTGTAGCTGGGTGTGGTGGTGCAAGCCTGTAGTCTCAGCATGTAGGAGGCAGAGGCAGGCAGATCTCTGTGAGTTCAGGACAGCTGTGGCTACAGGGAGACCCTGTTTCAAAAAGACAAGACAGGAAAAAAATCTGCCACTGTGGTGGTTGATCTGTTTAAGAAATGGCTGTGTTATGTTGCCCAGGCTGGCCATGAACTCTTTGGCTCAAGTGATCTTTTTTCTGCCTTAGTTTCTCAAGTAACTGGGACTACAGGTTTGTATCAGAGCTGCTGATAAATGATAGCATTTTAGTCTGTGTAACTGGGTATCACACCCCGGGTCTGCCTCATGCATACTGGACAAGGTACTTTCCCAATGAGCTGTATTCTGGAGGACTCAGTGGAGTCCTGTTTTGCAGTTTTTAAGTACTTGAAATTGGGGAATTGACTCATTATATAGCATTTTTGTTCTGAGTAATGTTTTTTCCCCACTCTGTTCCATCTTATATTTACTATATCATCTTTCTCTTAAATATATATGTGCATAACACTTTCTGTCCTTCCAGTGTTTCCATATCTTCATATCTGGCATATATTTAATAGTATAAGTTTCGATTCAATTTGTAATTTAGTGTGACAGTCATTTTAATTAGAACATATTGACATTTCTTTTCTTGGTTTTTTCTTTTTTGATCTTTTTGAGACAGGGTCTCCCTTTAGTCCCAGCTGGCCTGGAACTCACTATGTAGGCCAAGCTGGCCTTGAGCTCACAGAGATCCGCCTGCCTCTGCGTCCTGAGTGAGTGCTGGGATTAAAGTCAAGCACCACCACACCTGGCTAACATTTCTTTTCAAAAATTTCTTTTTAAGAATTTTTATTGTGTGTGTGTATGTGTGTACATGCCACACATGTGGAGGTCAGAGGACATCTGGTGAAGAGTCTCTTCTCTCCTTCCACCATGTGAATCCTGGGGATCAAACTGAGGTTATCAGGCTTGCTGGCAGGCACCTTTACCCACCTAGCCATCTGTCTGGCCCTTGAGATCGCTTATGATTACTGATATTTGTTTTTATTTTCTTCATATCTATTCATCTGTCTCTGTCTGTCTGTCTGTCTGTCTGTCTATATCTATAGATATATTTACCTACCTACCTACCTTCCTTCCCTTTCCATATTGGTTGTATTGCAGTTATCTCACAGACTTGTATTTAAATTTAACCAAGATCTTAACTCTGTCTGAAATACAAGAACCAGTGCTTGTCTTCAATATTTTCTTGGCTCATGTTTATATGTATACTTAATCACTTAAGATTTTTTTTTTTTTTTTTTTTTTTGGTTTTCGAGACAGGGTCTCCCTGTAGTCCCAGCTGTCCTGGAATTCACTCTGTAGACCAGGCTGGCCTTGAACTCACAAAGATCTGCCTGCCTCTGCCTCCCAAGTGCTAGGATTAAAGGCGTGCGCCACCACGCCAGGCTCACTTAAGAATTTAACATGTGACTGTTCAATAGAAAGCTGTAGTTTTTTTTGAGACAGGGTCTCCCTGTAGACTTCAGACTGGCCTTGAACTCACAGGAATTCGCCTGCCTCTGGCTCCCAAGTGCTAGGATTAAAGACGTGCGCCACCACGCCTGGCTTAAAGACAGTTCTTAGCCATCATGTGGGTGCAGTCAGTGCTCTTAGGGGCTCTTAACCACTGAGCCATCTCTCCAGCCCTTCCCCCCTCCTTTTTTATTTTTAATTATTGTTATTAGGCAGGGAAACCTGTGTCACAGTGCACGTGTGGAAGTTAGAGGACAGCTTTCTGGGGTCAGTTCTCTTCTATTTTTCTTTATGTGAGATCTGGGGATCAGACTCAGGCTGCCAGGCTCATGTGACAAGTGCTTTACCCACTAAGCCATCTTACTGGCCCCAAAACTTTCTCCTTATTTTTTAATTATTTTATGCGTATGAGCCTGTGTATGTAAGTGCACCTGTGTCGTGCAGTGCCTGGGGAGGACAGAAGATGATACTCTTCTGCAGCTGGATTTATGGATGATTGTTAGCCGCCATGTGGGTGCTTAGAGTCAAGTACTGACTGCTCTTATGGAGACCTGGGTTTGGGCCTGAATCTTCTGCAAGAACAGCCAGTGCTCTTAACCACTGAGCCATCTCTAGCCCCCCCCCCAAACTCTTTCAAATATAATTTTTCTGATTTAGAATTCTGTTGGTTATTTCCAAACTGAAGATATTTTGGCTTACATTGTTAATTTTGAAAAGCCAGCTGTTATTAGTCTTAAGGATGTTTAATTTGAAGGTAATTTAGCTTTCTCTTGTTTTAAAAAAAAACCCATTTTCATGTTTCATAGTTGATTATAGATTTTTAAAAATTTATCTAGTTTGGTATTTGTTAAGTCTCTTGATTAAGTTTGATCTTAGTTTGAAAAATTTTATCTCTTTAGATGCATGTTGTAGTCAGTCATCTCACTTTTGATTTTATGTTTCTTGGTCTCTATAAATGTTAATCCTTTGAATTCTTGCTACATACATTGTGGAAAACTTTCTGTTCTATATCTTTCATTTTCATTCTTTAGCCGAGAACCTGTTGAGTTTTAAATTTCAGTTATAGTTTATATTTTAATATTCCAGTTTTGTTTCTCAAGTTAATTTTATCCTGTTTGTGTAGTTTTTTTTTTTTTTTTTTTCCAAACCTAGTGTCATGTTGGTTAATCTGGTCTCAAACTTTCTGTTGTAGCTAGAGCTGGTCTTGAACTATTGCACTTCTTGTCTTTGCCTCCTTCATAGGCCTACACCATACTAGGTCCAGCTCTCTGGGATCTTTTTATGTTTGAAGTTTCCAAGGTCACACATTGGGATAAATTTGGTTGCAAACTAGTGATGACTGTTTTGATTACATAGTCTTAGAGCAGTGCTTTTCTCTTGTAAGAAGTTTGAAGTTTGAACTGTACATAGACTTATGAAAAGTATAACTTCTAAGGATAGAGGCTACACCACGCCCAGCTGAACCTGCTTTTTATTTTACATTCCCCCATTAACTCCATCTTGTATTTGATTTTTTTTCAGTCTCTACCAAGGTACTGGAGTTACATATAGCTAAGTTATGTATAACCCTGTTGAATTCGTTGATTCATCTTCATTTTTCTATGTATTCACCAATTAAGTACTTTATTTCAGGCTTTTGGAAGTGTTAGCAAACAAAGTAATTGTTTATGCCTCAGTAGGCTTGCATTTATTTATTTATTTATTTATTTATTTATTTATTTAATTTTTTGTCTTTTTGAGACGGTCTCCCTGTAGCCCCAGCTGTCCTGGAACTTGCTATGTAGACCAGGCTGACCTTGAATTCACAGAGATCCACCTGCCTCTGCCTCCCATGTGCTGGGACTACAGGTGTGAGCCTCCACACCCGGTGCTTTTATTTTTATTTATTTTTTGATAACGTTGTTTTATGGTGCTGCCTAGGCTCATGTCTCATTCCTGGGCTCAAGCAATCCTTCCATTTCAGCCTCTTGCATATCTGAGACTACAGATGTATACAATTGCACCTTAGTCACTTAAAGCCGTCATAAACTTGCATCTTAGAAGAGAACACAGTAAACATGATGAGCAAACTAGCTGTTATAAAAGAAATACAGCAGGGAAATTGGATGAGAATAGGAGTGATAGGTTGCGTTGTTGCTAGGTTGTTGAGGATAATCTGTAATTTGAAGTTGAGATTTTTTTTTTTTAATTTTATTTATTTCTGTATGTGTATGAATATACTGTCTGCGTGCAGGTCTGTGCACCCGTGTAGTGCAATGCCGCGGAGGTCAGAAGAGGGTGTCGGATTCCCCTGGAACTGGAGTTCTTCTGGAATTGGAGTTTCAGACGGTTCTCGGCCATCATGTGGGTGCTGGGGATTGAACCCGGGTCCTCTGCAAGAGCGGTCAGCGCTCTTAACCGCTAGGCCATCTCTCCAGCCCCGAAGTTGAGATTTTTTTTAAAGATTTTATTTATCACTTTATGTGTATGAGTGTACTGTCTGCATGTAGGTAGGTGCACCCATGTTGTGCAATGCTGCGGAGGTCAGAAGAGGGCATTGGATTCCCCTGGAACTGGAGTTAAAGATGGTTCTTAGCCGTCATGTGGGTGCTGGGAATCGAACCCGGGTCCTCTGTAAGAGCAGTTGGTGCTCTTAACCGCTAGGCCATCTCTCCAGCCCCGAAGTTGAGATTTTTTTTAAAGATTTTATTTATCACTTTATGTGTATGAGTGTACTGTCTGCATGTAGGTAGGTGCACCCATGTTGTGCAATGCTGCGGAGGTCAGAAGAGGGCATTGGATTCCCCTGGAACTGGAGTTAAAGATGGTTCTTAGCCGTCATGTGGGTGCTGGGAATCGAACCCGGGTCCTCTGTAAGAGCAGTTGGTGCTCTTAACCACTGAGCCACTTCTCCAGCCCCCCCCCCCTTTTTTTTTTCTTTTTGAGGCAGGGTCTCTGAAGGTGAGATTTTTTTTTTTTTAAAGATACTTTTTTTTTGTCTTTTTGAGACAGGGTCTCCCTGAAGCCCCAGCTGTCCTGGAACTTACTCTGTAGACCAGGCTGGTCTTGAACTCACAAAGATCCACCTGCCTCTGCCTCCCAAGTGCTAAGATTTTTATTTATTTTTGTATGTGTATGAATGTACTGTCTGCATGTAGGTTTGTGCACCTGTGTCATGCAATGCTGAGGAGGTCAGAAGAGGGTCTCGGTTTCCCCTGGAATTGAAGTTACAGATGGTTCTTAGCCACCATGTGGGTGCTGGGGATCGAACCCGGGTCCTCTGCAAGAGCAGTCGGTACTCTTAACTGCTAGGCTGTCTCTCCAGCCCCTGAAGGTAAGACTTCAAGAGAATGGCCAAATGGACATTTGGAGAGAGGAATCTGGGCAAAGAGAACATTGTGTTTAAAGACAGGCTAGTATTGGGGCTGGAGAGATGGCTCAGCAGTTAAGAGCACTGGCTGCTCTTGTGCGTTCAGTTCCCAACACCCACATGGCGGCTAATAACCATTTGTAACTCCAGTTCCAAGGTATCCAATAATACCCTTTTCTGGCCTCCACAGGCATTTCATGTATGCAATGCACTTACATACATGCAAGCAAGCAAAATAATTTCACACATAAATGAATCTTGCCAGCATGGTGATGGATGCCTTAAACTCAGCATGTGGGAGACAGAAGCAGCAGCAGGCTGTTGTGAAATCAAGGCTAGCCTGGGTTACATAGCAAGTTCCAGACCAACTGGGGCTGTAAGGAGACCAAATCTTGTCTCAGATGTAAATTGGGCCTTACCCAAGATTTAGTGGATTGTGAGTTTTGGACCACATCATGACCCTATGTTTAGCCAACGCTTCTGTTGGGTTCTACTGTGTGCTGAAGTTTGAGAATTAGCAGGCTGGAATAATTACCCTACTTTAGAATATGTATTCCTGGTGTAGTCAGGAAATAACAAGGAGCCCTATCTAAAGAATTATGGAGAGTGGTGGAAATTGAAGGTGGTATGTGGAGGCACATTGCAACAACTTTTGGGTTGAGTTTTGAGTGAAAAGGGGAACTCTTAGATTTTGAGCAAAGGACCTACATAAACATATTTCAAAAAATGACTTTCGCATCAGTGTTGAGAATATTCTGTAGTGGTTGTGTATTCCTATGTGACTCAGATCACTTGGGCACAGTTTATATATTCTCTTACTGTTTCTTTGACACAAAAATCACACAGGTAAATGTGAAATTTGGATTGTGCTCAAATTATTTACTCCTTCTCCATCCTGCCTCAGCCTCCCTGGGCCATCTGCCCTAAATTGAGCAAGTCTTTGACCAGGAGGAATCTGCCTCAGATTTGATGAATACTTTGTATTTGCTTTGTCTGGGATGCTTTTTATTAATTAGTTCTGTGCTTATTGAATAGCTCCATACTTTTTTTCACCAGTAGGTCCACTTGAGCAGTCAGATTAGGATATTTAGCACACATTAGCCTGTTAAGGCTTGAATAAAACAAGACAAAACCAAAAACTAGGTTTGGAATTTAAATTCACAACTTGTGTTATTTTTGTCCTGAAAGGTTTCCGAGTTTTAACTTTGTTTTAACTAAGAAAAGTGTTTCAGTACTACTACAAATGGCAGCCTTGTTACATGAGTTTTAAAAGTGTTATAGATTATAGTTAATATATAAATGTACAGTTTGCTACAGTATTTCAGAAGTTTTGCCCCAAGGCCAAAAACTCTGGAAAACTATATGGAAAAATTTAATTTTGTTGGTACTTAACTATCTCTGTGTTTTTTCTGTGTGTGTGTGTGTGTGTGTGTGTGTGTGTGTGTGTGTGGGTTTCAGACAAGGGATCGCCCTGTACGCCGCAGGTGGCCTGGCGCTCTCCATTCTGTACCCCGGCTGGCCTTGAATGTCACAGAGATATCTGCCTGCCTCTGTCCTCCCAAGTGCTGGATGAAAGTGTGGCACCATGGCCTGGCTTATTTTTCTAAATAAATGAAATCAATTTGATAAAATGTTTAAATCTGTATAGCATGAATGTCAAATTCATATTTAAAAATGTTTTTTGTGGTTTTTTGCAAGACGTAAACAAAATAAAGGTCTCCCTTAATACATATCACAGCCTGGCAGGGAACTCGCGTCTGTAGACCAGGCGGGCCTTGACTCACAGAGATCCTGTCCTGCCTCTAGCCTACAAAGAAACAAAAAATTCAAAATAAAAAGCGAGAAAAAGCAAAAACAAGAGTGTGCGCAAACACAACAACACAAGAAGCCTGGCCCCAAGCAAACATTATATTTTTTTTTGTCTTATCAGCATAATCGGGTCATTAGTTTTCTCTGGTTTGGTAGTGAGATTCCTTTGTTTATTTGATCAATTTTTCTTTTGTTAAATATTATTTTAAAAAGGGCTGTAGAGATGGGCCTAGCGGTTAAGAGCGCCGACCGCTCGTACAGAGGACCCGGGTTCGGTCCCCAGACCCACAGGCGGCCGAGAACCGTCCTGAAACTCTAATTCCAGAGAAATCGTTCAAGGGAATCCGAGACCCTCTTCGGACCTCCCGGCATTGCACGGACACGGGTGCACAAACTTGCAATGCAGACAGTACATTGCATACACATACGGAAAGAAATAAAATGAAGTTAAAAAAAATTAAAAAAAATATTTTTATAAAGCCGGGGCGTGGTGGCGCACGCCTTTAGTCCTAGCACTTGGGAGGCAGAGGCAGGCGGATCTTTGTAAGTTCAAGGCCAGCCTGGTCTACAGAGTGAGTTCCAGGACAGCTGGGGCTACAGGGAGACCCTGTCTCGAAAAAGACAAAAAAAAAATAATAAAATAAAATAAAATAAAATAATTATTTTAGTTCTGAAGCCATTTTATCAAAGTATAGTTTTATTTAATACTTGAATCAATTTGCCTCAATTTTATTTTTATTTATTATTATTATTAATTTTGTTATTTTTGAGACAGGGTCTCCCTTTAATCCCAGGTGGCCTGGAGCTCACTCTGTAGACCAGGCTGGCCTCGAACTCACAGAGATCACCTGCCTCTGCCTCATAAGTTTTAAAATGAGACTGCTATAGCAGCTTGCTGGGTCTTCATTTTCTTTGTGTGTTTGTGCCTGTGTATATGTGTTTTTGTCAGCACGTGCATGTGTGCATATACATGTGGAGGCCAGAGGTTAACCTTGGGTGGTGTTCCTCAGGAGGACCATCTTCCTTGTTGTTCTGAGACAGGGTCTCTTCTCTGGGAGCAGGAGTTCTTTGATATGGCCAGGCTGGCTGGTCAGTGAGCGCCAGGGGTCATCCTGTCTCTACCTTCCCAACACTGAGATAATGAATGTGAGCTGCCACTCCCAGTATTTTATGTGGATTCTTGGGATCAAACTTGAGTCCTCATACTTATCTCGCCAGCCTTTTATGGACTGAGCTATTGCCCCAGACCTTCATTGTCTTTAATGTCTTTCTTTCATTTTTATTGAAAGTTGAGAAAATAAGACTCTACAGTGACACACTTTAAAATAATTATTATATAGAATTATTTCCATTTGAGATTAATTCTGGCTATGTTTTAGAGTATTGAAAAGATGTTATTTTATCTTAAAGGATTAGAAGATAAAGAACAAAATTTAACAAGAAGAATTAGTACCTCAGATATTCTGTCTGAAAAGGTAAGATACTGCTTTATGGTATTGAATATCTCATTGCTGTAGTTTGTTCTTTTATTTTTATTTATTTATTTTTAAACACATAGTCTCATTATGTGGCCCAGGCTAGTCTCAAACTTGCTTTCAACTAATCACTAGAGTACAGGTGTGTGCTACCAACTTGTAGATGCTCAAATTGTAGTCTGTTGTTTTGAAATAATTTCTGTAGCCTTATTTGCACTTAAGAAAGACATTCTGGGGAGTTGTCTTAGGGTTTCTTTCCACTAAATTTTGCAGATTGTATTAACTTGATCCTGCAGTTCATATCCATTTATGATCTTTTGGCTTATTGTTTTTGAAACTTTTAATTTTGATCCAGGGATTTTCTTTTTCTATTTGTGTGTGTGTGTGTGTGTGTGTGTGTGTGTGTGTGTGTGTGTGTTTCTTCTATGTGTGATACTTTTGGACTTTGGTAGACCCTGCCTTGGAACCAGGTTTTACCTTGTCTTACTAACTGAATGAATGATTAGCTAAGTGAGCTGTTTGGCTTTTGTGTTCTTCTGTTTTCTCTAAATGTGAGTTTAATGCCATGTGTTCTCTGGATTCCAGAAGTATCAAACATTGTTTAAAATGTAATAGACACTGAGTAACTTGTCATTTCTTTATTACAGAGTTGAAACATTTGCTTTATCTCCTATTTGATTAGAATTTGTTATGAGTAAACTGAAATGATTCCGAGTCTAGGAAAGATGGTCCTGATTTTAGGAATAATAATATGACAATGAACACACATTCATAAACATTTGTTTTTAAATATCCTCATAGTAACCATATGAAATAGTTGATATTATATATGTTTCATACATGAAGAGACATTGGGTAGGTTAAGTGACTTGCTTAAGGTTACATAAGAAGTAAGTGTCAGAACAAGAACTGAATGAAGTTCTGGCTCCTATTTCAGTGCTCTTGGTTTTGAGTTGCTACTTCAAGTTGTGACAGAATCAGTGATAGCTTTCATTCCAAGAGGAGTAATTGCAGTAAGTAAAGTCTCAGTGGAAAAACATTGGACTTTCTATAAAATATTAAAATGTTTTATAGTTAAACTCTTCCAGTATGGAACTTTTGTGGGACTGCAGAGATACTCAGCAGTTAAGAGTGCGTGGTGGCACATGCCTTTATCCCAGCACTCCAGAGGCAGAGGCAGGCAGATCTTTGTGAGTTCAAGGCCAGCCTGGTCTAGGTAGCAAGTTCCAGGACAGCTTGGGCTACAGGGAGACCCTGTCTCAAAAACACACACACACACACACAAAAAAAGCTATTCTTGTAGAGGACCTGAGTTTGGTTCCCAGCACCCATGTTGAGTGGCTCATAACCACCTGTAACTCAGGTAACACCAGGATATCTGATGCCCTCTTCTGTTTTTTGAGGGTTCCTTTATATGGCACACACATAGACATGGACATGGACATAGACACCTACACATAAATGACACATAGACACAGACATAGTCATAGGCACATAGATACATACAAGTGAAATTAAAAATCATAAAATAAAAAAATAAACCTGAAATACAATAGGTGTAGTTTGGCTGCAAATTTTCAACTTCAGTTTAAATGTGGTTCATTGCTACCATATTAGACAGCAGTACCCTAAAATTGCATCGCTAGGTAACAGATTTTGGTATGTTTAAAGTGGCTCAGAGTTAAAAAGAATAGCAACAATCCCAGCACTCAGGAGGCAGAGCAGAGGCAGGCGGATCTCTGAGTTCAAGGCCAGCCTGGTCTACAGAGCGAGAGGCCAGGACAGCTGGAGCTCCAGGGAGGCCCTGTCTCAAAAGACCAGAAGAGGGAAAAAAAAAAAAAA
>VZQC01010207.1:1982922-1994428 GCA_009823505.1 Rhizomys pruinosus
ATAAAATAAAATAAAATAATTATTTTAGTTCTGAAGCCATTTTATCAAAGTATAGTTTTATTTAATACTTGAATCAATTTGCCTCAATTTTATTTTTATTTATTATTATTATTATTAATTTTGTTATTTTTGAGACAGGGTCTCCCTTTAATCCCAGGTGGCCTGGAGCTCACTCTGTAGACCAGGCTGGCCTCGAACTCACAGAGATCACCTGCCTCTGCCTCATAAGTTTTAAAATGAGACTGCTATAGCAGCTTGCTGGGTCTTCATTTTCTTTGTGTGTTTGTGCCTGTGTATATGTGTTTTTGTCAGCACGTGCATGTGTGCATATACATGTGGAGGCCAGAGGTTAACCTTGGGTGGTGTTCCTCAGGAGGACCATCTTCCTTGTTGTTCTGAGACAGGGTCTCTTCTCTGGGAGCAGGAGTTCTTTGATATGGCCAGGCTGGCTGGTCAGTGAGCGCCAGGGGTCATCCTGTCTCTACCTTCCCAACACTGAGATAATGAATGTGAGCTGCCACTCCCAGTATTTTATGTGGATTCTTGGGATCAAACTTGAGTCCTCATACTTATCTCGCCAGCCTTTTATGGACTGAGCTATTGCCCCAGACCTTCATTGTCTTTAATGTCTTTCTTTCATTTTTATTGAAAGTTGAGAAAATAAGACTCTACAGTGACACACTTTAAAATAATTATTATATAGAATTATTTCCATTTGAGATTAATTCTGGCTATGTTTTAGAGTATTGAAAAGATGTTATTTTATCTTAAAGGATTAGAAGATAAAGAACAAAATTTAACAAGAAGAATTAGTACCTCAGATATTCTGTCTGAAAAGGTAAGATACTGCTTTATGGTATTGAATATCTCATTGCTGTAGTTTGTTCTTTTATTTTTATTTATTTATTTTTAAACACATAGTCTCATTATGTGGCCCAGGCTAGTCTCAAACTTGCTTTCAACTAATCACTAGAGTACAGGTGTGTGCTACCAACTTGTAGATGCTCAAATTGTAGTCTGTTGTTTTGAAATAATTTCTGTAGCCTTATTTGCACTTAAGAAAGACATTCTGGGGAGTTGTCTTAGGGTTTCTTTCCACTAAATTTTGCAGATTGTATTAACTTGATCCTGCAGTTCATATCCATTTATGATCTTTTGGCTTATTGTTTTTGAAACTTTTAATTTTGATCCAGGGATTTTCTTTTTCTATTTGTGTGTGTGTGTGTGTGTGTGTGTGTGTGTGTGTGTGTGTGTTTCTTCTATGTGTGATACTTTTGGACTTTGGTAGACCCTGCCTTGGAACCAGGTTTTACCTTGTCTTACTAACTGAATGAATGATTAGCTAAGTGAGCTGTTTGGCTTTTGTGTTCTTCTGTTTTCTCTAAATGTGAGTTTAATGCCATGTGTTCTCTGGATTCCAGAAGTATCAAACATTGTTTAAAATGTAATAGACACTGAGTAACTTGTCATTTCTTTATTACAGAGTTGAAACTCTGTAATAAAATTTGCTTTATCTCCTATTTGATTAGAATTTGTTATGAGTAAACTGAAATGATTCCGAGTCTAGGAAAGATGGTCCTGATTTTAGGAATAATAATATGACAATGAACACACATTCATAAACATTTGTTTTTAAATATCCTCATAGTAACCATATGAAATAGTTGATATTATATATGTTTCATACATGAAGAGACATTGGGTAGGTTAAGTGACTTGCTTAAGGTTACATAAGAATTAAGTGTCAGAACAAGAACTGAATGAAGTTCTGGCTCCTATTTCAGTGCTCTTGGTTTTGAGTTGCTACTTCAAGTTGTGACAGAATCAGTGATAGCTTTCATTCCAAGAGGAGTAATTGCAGTAAGTAAAGTCTCAGTGGAAAAACATTGGACTTTCTATAAAATATTAAAATGTTTTATAGTTAAACTCTTCCAGTATGGAACTTTTGTGGGACTGCAGAGATACTCAGCAGTTAAGAGTGCGTGGTGGCACATGCCTTTATCCCAGCACTCCAGAGGCAGAGGCAGGCAGATCTTTGTGAGTTCAAGGCCAGCCTGGTCTAGGTAGCAAGTTCCAGGACAGCTTGGGCTACAGGGAGACCCTGTCTCAAAAACACACACACACACACACACACACACACAAAAAGCTATTCTTGTAGAGGACCTGAGTTTGGTTCCCAGCACCCATGTTGAGTGGCTCATAACCACCTGTAACTCAGGTAACACCAGGATATCTGATGCCCTCTTCTGTTTTTTGAGGGTTCCTTTATATGGCACACACATAGACATGGACATGGACATAGACACCTACACATAAATGACACATAGACACAGACATAGTCATAGGCACATAGATACATACAAGTGAAATTAAAAATCATAAAATAAAAAAATAAACCTGAAATACAATAGGTGTAGTTTGGCTGCAAATTTTCAACTTCAGTTTAAATGTGGTTCATTGCTACCATATTAGACAGCAGTACCCTAAAATTGCATCGCTAGGTAACAGATTTTGGTATGTTTAAAGTGGCTCAGAGTTAAAAAGAATAGCAACAATCCCAGCACTCAGGAGGCAGAGCAGAGGCAGGCGGATCTCTGAGTTCAAGGCCAGCCTGGTCTACAGAGCGAGAGGCCAGGACAGCTGGAGCTCCAGGGAGGCCCTGTCTCAAAAGACCAGAAGAGGGAAAAAAAAAAAAAAGAATACAATAGTAATGATTTAAAAAATACAATTTTTGGACTGGGCCTGGTGGCGCACGCCTTTAATCCTAGCACTTGGGAGGCAGAGGCAGGCGGATCTTTGTGAATTCAAAGCCAGCCTGGTCTACAGAGTGAGTTCCAGGACAGCTGGGGCTACAGGGAGACCCTGTCTCGAAAAGACCAAAAAAAAAATACAATTTTTGGAACTCATTAGATAGGTTTGTAGTCCCAGCAGTCTGGATATTGAGGCTCGGAGCATTGTGAATTCAAGACTGATCTGGGCTGCATAGTAACTCCAGCAAACAAACAAATGTGCTGTTTTGTTTACTTGTAGTTTTCAGCAGTGGAGCAGTGAAGTCTTTAGGCAGCATCCATTTACTTAGAAAGAATTGAATGTTAGGGGAAAAGTATAATTACAGTTCACAATTCGAAACAATTGCATGGGACTGAATGTTTTGGAATAGGAAGCTATTTTATCTCCCCCTTCATAACTTTAAAAAAATCATCCAGGCCTGGAGAGATGGCCTAGCGGTTAAGAGTGCCGACTGCTCTTGCAGAGGACCTGGGTTCAATCCTTACACCCACATGGCAGCTGAGGACCATCTTTAACTCCAGTTCCAGGGGAGTCTGACACCCTTTTCTGACATCCGCGGTATTGCATGACACAGGTGCACAAACCTACATACAGACAGTACGTTCATACACATAAAAAATAAATAAAATAAGCAGGGCATGGTGGCGCACGCTTTTAATCCTAGCACTCAGGAGGCAGAGGCAGGCGGATCTTTGTGAGTTTAAGGTCAGCCTGGTCTACAGAGCAAGTTCCAGGACAGCTGGGGCTACAGGGAGACCCTGTCTCAAAAAGACCAAAATAAATAAATAAATTAATTAATTAAAATAAAATAAAATTAAAATAAAAAAAAATCATCCAAACTTCTCAAATCCATGAACTCCAGTTAAGACCTAGGGAAGTTTGATATTTTCAATTATATTTTAGCTAAAATGTGTAGAACAGGTTAATTTTTAAAAGTTATTTCAAAAAAGTAGGGGGCAGGGTACGTCAAACAACAATGAATAGGTTACAGTTAGGTAGAGAAAAGAAATGACAGTTCTTAGCCAACATATGGGTGCTGGGAATCGAACCTGGGTCCTCTGCAAGAGCTGTAGGCGCCCTTAAGCACTGAGCCATCTCTCCAGCCCCTAGTTGCTTGCATTAAGTGGACTCATTGTAATGAGTTGCATTGTACAGCTTTGACCATTACTTGAAGGTGGCATAATGTATTTAGCCTGTGTTACTAGTGATAGAATATCTTCTTAGAGACTTTCTCATAATAAGCTGCTACTTAAGGCTTGTACTTCTAGACTGCCTTCCCTTCTGTTGTGCCACACACACACACACACACACACACACACACACACACACACACACTGTGTTGGCCAGTCCTGGTTCCATTCTTTTTCTCCTCTCTTTGGACCATGAGAAGCCCTTAAGTAGTGACTTCCAAAGCTGGGTAACTTAGAAATGAAATGTGAAGAGACCTGGATGTAGAAAAGTAATTTTGAAAGAACAGACTTTGAATATTTTCATTAAAAAGAAATAATAAATGCTTGAGGAGATATGTCCAATCTGATTTAAATATATATAATATATACATATTTGGGGCCTGGAGAGATGGCTCAGCAGTTAAGAGCATTGACTGCTCTTGAAGAGGACATGGGTTTGATTCCCAGCAGCCACATGGTGGCTAACAACCATCCATAATTCCAGTTCAGTGGAACTGACACCCTCTTCCAAACACCCTGGGCATTGCATAACATGGGTGCACTTATTTACATGAAGAAAATTCACTCATACACATAAAGTAAAAATAATAAATAAAAATACACATATTTGAGAACCGGTCATGGTGGCGCATGCCTTTAATCCCAGCACTAGGGAGGCAGAATCAGTTGGATCTCTGTGAGTTCCAGACCAGCTGGGGCTACAGGGAAACCCTATCTCCAAAAGACCAAAAACAAACAAAAAAACCCACATATTGAAACCTCACATGGTGCCCCATCAGTTTGTGGAGTTTTTATGTATTGGTTAAAAATTTAAAAGCCGGGCGTGGTGGCGCACGCCTTTAATCCTAGCACTCGGGAGGCAGAGGCAGGCGGATCTTTGTGAGTTCAAGGCCAGCCTGGTCTACAGAATGAGTTCTAGGACAGCTGGGGCTACAGGGAGACCCTGTCTTAAAAAAGACAAAAAAAAAAAAAAAAGTTAAAATAAATATTAAAAAATTACTTTTGTTGGAAAAAATGTTTTCAAAACTCTCTTTTTAACATGTCTTCCTATTTTAGTTTCCTTGAAGAAAAGACTCATATATTCAAAATATTTTAAGTATTCAGGATATTTCCATACTTAGACCATAATTTTTTTTTTTTAACTTCAGGGCTTTATTGTACAACAGGGAGGCCACACTTGTGCCTGCCTACTCCCAAACTTTTAAATTGTTATTACTGAGATTCCTAGTAACCCCCTAGACCATAAAATATTAAATGTAAACAAATGAATGCATATTCTCCATCCCCTTGCAATGGTGTTAAAGGGTTTATATATAAAAAAGGAAGCTTGGAAATTTGATTTTTTTTTTTTTTTGAGACAGGGTCTCCCTATAGCCCCAACCAGCCTGGAACTCACTGTGTAGACCAGACTGGCCTTGAACTCACAGAGATCTGCCTTCCTCTGCTTCTCGAGTGCTAGGATTAAAGGCATGTGCCACCACCCTGGCTTGGAAATTTGAATTTTTAAAAAATACCGCTCTTGCAGAGGACCTGGGTTCGATCCCCAGCACCCACATGGCGGCTAAGAACCATCTGTAACTCCAATTCCAGGAGAACTCCAGTTCCAGGGGAATCCGAGACCTTCTTCTGACCTCCACGGCATTGCACGACACGGGTGCGCAGACCTACACACAAACAGTACATTCATACACATAAATAAATAAAATTAAAAAATTAAAAAAATTAAACTTCTAAAAAAAAATATTTATTTTTATTTTATATGTATGAGTGTTAGGCCTGCATGTATATAAGTGCACCTGTGTCGTGTAATACCCGCAGAGGTCACAAGAGGGCTTTGGATCCCTGGAACTGGGATCTAAGGAGTTACAGACCGTTGTTAGCTGCCATGTGGGTGCTGAAATTGAACCCAGGTCTTCTGAAAGAACAGCCACTGCTGTTAACTGCTGAGCCATCTCTCCAGCCCCTGAGAGGGCCTCACTATGTACCCTTGACTGCCTGGATCTCACTATATAGACCATATTGACCTCAAACTCAGAGATCTCCCTTCCTCCTCCTCCTGAGTGCTGGGACTGGAATGCTTTTTTGTATTACTTGTCAAGTTCAGTAAATTACTCATCCTTTATTCCTTGTCTCCTGGGTTCTTGGCTTCTGCCATCAGTATCACTTTTTTGTATCATCACATTCTGTCTGTTTTCTACCCCCTCTTAACTCTACATGCTTAAGAAGAAATACTACTTTCCATCAATTAATTTTCTGTTTGTGTTGGAAGAATTACATATTAATCTTGAGCTATGGAAAGTAAATTAGTTTACTTGTTTTATCCATATTTTCCATTTAAATATTTAATAGTAACTTAAATTCTAATCAGCTTGGTGAAGTGTTTAAAGTTAAGTAATAGAATTTAAAAATTACAGTTTTGTTCTTTGTTTTGTTTGATTTGGTTTTAAAGAAACTTGGTGAGGATGAAGAGGAGCTGTCTGAATTACAACTTCGTCTTTTGGCTCTTCAGTCAGCCAGTAAGAAATGGCAACAAAAAGAACAGCAGGTGATGAAGGAAAGCAAAGAAAAACTGACCAAAACAAAAACTGTACAGCAGAAGGTTAAAACCAGTACAAAAGTACATTCAGCTAAAAAAGTTAGCACAACAGGTGATTGTTTCTCTTAAATTCTTTGAGTTGAATTTAATATATCTTGTTTAAATATATATATATCTAATATATATATATATATATATATATCATTCCTAGTTTTTCATCAGGGAGTTTTGAGTTGGGAAGTTAGAGTCCAAATTGGTGGATAATTAGCTTATAAATAGAAGTTAGAGATGATTAATTGTATATAAGAGTCAGTGCTAAAAAAAAGTTTTTTTCCCCAGGGCCAGTTTTTATTGAAGCTTTGTGCATTTCGTACATTTCCCAATCAACTCTAGACCGATTTCCCCTTTCTTGACCATCCCCCTGACCAGAGCTCATGCATTCTGCCAAACTTGTTCTTCATCTTTTTGTCAGTCTTTTTTAAAATTTTAGATGCAAAAGTTTCCCGTATTGGGCAGAAGTTCACTGTTTTAATCAGTTCTTTGACCTAATCTTTTTTGTTGTTGTTGTTGCTGTTGTTCCTTCCAATTTGCATCACCCCAAAATATGCATATATGGATGCTATATAGATCAAGATTATGACATCATAGGTTTTTGTTTTTTGTTTTTTGTTTTTGGTCTTTTTGAGACAGGGTCTCCCTGTAGCCCCAGCTGTCCTGGAACTCACTCTGTAGACCAGGCTGACCTTGAACTCACAAAGATCTGCCTGCCTCTGCCTCCCAAGTGCTAGGATTAAAGGGGTGCGCCACCATGCCCAGCCAGACATCATAGGTTTTAGCATCTTCAGATTAGGATTTTTTTTTCTTCATTAGACTGAACGATGTCATATTTTCCTTAAGGAATTGTTTGAAGGCTCCTCCTTGGCAAGCCCAAACAACCATCAGTCCTGCCCTTGTGCTCCAGACTGGGTCTTCCCTTCCCACAGTTAAAAAAATTTTTAAATCTCATATTTTATGACTTTAGAAGCCTGAACTTTTTTTTTTTTTTTTTTTGAGACATGGTATCCTTATAATCCCAGCTGGCCTGGAATCACTCTGTAGACCAGGCGGGCCCTTGAACTTCACAGAGATTCGTCCTGTCTCTGCCTCCTGAGTGCTAGGATTGAAGGGGTGTGCACCACGCCCGGCATTTTCTTAGCCAGCTGGGAATGGGAACCCAGGTCTCTGCAGAAGCATTGGCTCTTAACCACAAGCCATCTCTCTGAGCCCTAGAGGCCTTTAACTTTTTTTTTTTTTTTTTTTTGTTTGTAACGGGTGTTCTCTTTTTTTTCTTTATAGTCCCAGCTATCATGGGCTTACTCTGTAGACCAAGTGACCTTGAACTCACAGAGATCTGCCTGCTCTGGACTCCCGAGTGCCGGATTAAAAGGCTAGAACTCTTAACTTTTTTTTTTTTTTTTTGTCTTTTTGAAGCCTTAACTTTTAATTAATTAGGTACTGGTGTTTCTCTTTTTCCATGTGAAGCTAAACAGGCATTGAGGAAACAACAGACAAAGGCGTGGAAGAAACTCCAGCAGCAGAAAGAACAGGAAAGACAGAAAGAAGAGGACCAGCGGAAACAAGTGGAGGAAGAAGAGAGAAGGAAACGAGAAGAAGAAATCAGAAAGATTAGAGACCTTTCAAATCAGGAAGAACAGTACAATCGATTCATGAAACTTGTTGGTGGAAAGAGGAGATCAAGAAGTAAAGTAAGGAGTGCAGAACTATTAAATCAGAGCATTCATATTAAAAATTACTAATTGTGTACACTGTGTGTTGGCAGGGAGGATCTGTGACCATGTATGTCATTGTGTGTATATGGAAGGCAGAGAACAGCTTGTCAGAGTAGGTTATCTTCTTTATTGTTGAACTCTGGCTGTCAGGCTTGGCAGTAAGCAGCAGGTACCTTTCCTTGCTCAGTCATATTGCTGGCTGGGAATGTTCAGATTTGTGAGTCCTTGTAATATTTTCGTAGATTCAGTCAGGTGAGGAAAACTATATCTTTCGTTTGCTAGAGTTTATATAAATAATCCTTCTTAGACAAAGAGAGAGAGAGAGAGAGAGAGGCGTATATGTGCTCACCTTTGCGGGAGCATGTCAAAACCACAGATTAATGTCAGGATGTCTTAGTCTTTTCATCTTAGGTTTTTTTTTTTAATTTTTAAATTTTTGTTTTGTTTTTGAGATAGGGTCTTCCTATAGCCCCAGCTGGCCTGGAACTTACTATGTAGACCTGCCTGGCCTTGATCTCACAGAGATCTGCTTTATTTATTTATTTATTTATGTATTTATTTTTATGTGTATGAGTATACTGTCTGCATGTAGGTTGGTGCACCCGTGTCATGTGATGCCTCAGAGGTCAGAAGAGGGCATCGGATTCCTCTGGAACTGTAGTCAAAGATGGTTCTTAGCCTCCATGTGGATGCTGGGAATCGAACCCGGGTCCTCTGCAAGAGCAGTCAGCACTCTTAGCCACTAGGCCATATCTCCAGCCCCACAGATCTGCTTCTTAAGTGCTGGGATTAAAGGCATGCGCCACCTGTTCATCTTTATTTTTTGAGAGAGGTCTTACTGACTCTGGAACTCACATTTTAGCTCTATTTGGCTGACTGCCACCCCTGGGAATCAGCCTATCTGTTCCTGAGTGCTAGGGTTACAGGTATTCATCACCATGCCTCGCTTTTTATTTAGGTCCTAGGGATCCAGACTCAGATCTTCATGCTTATACAGCAAGCCTTTACCCATTGAGCCCTTAGCCCTTTCCCCAGCCCTGTAAATAATTCTGGACTGAAAAGAAGGTAAATTGGGAATGAATCTTTTTTTAGACAGTCTCCGTTTATCCCCAGCTGGCTCAGAACTTGCTCTGTAAACTAGGCTTGAATTAAAGGCATGTGCTACCATGCCCAGCAGTAGTGAATTTTTTTTTCTTTTTTTTAAGACAGGGTCTCTCTGCAGCCCCAGCTGGCCTGGAGCTCGCTTTGTAGACAAGGCTGGCCTTGAGCTCACAGAGATCCGCCTGCCTCTGCCCTCCGAGTGCTGGGATGAGTGCTGGGATTAAAGGCATGCGCCACCAGGCCCGGCTATTAATGAATTTTTATAGTCATAGATTAGAAGAAATGAAAGGAAGATGAAACTTTAGTTAACAAAAGACTATTTTACCTGGCCAGTTGGTAGAGTCCTGTAATCCTAGCTACTTGGAAGTCTGAGGTAGGAAGATCACAAGTTCATGGCTTGCTTGAGTAACTTAGTGATCAAATTAAAAAATTATCTAATGAAACAAAAACCCCATCCTGCTCGTTACCTTTTGATTATCTTCTATTTATAATAAAAAGGATTGTTAAAATTACAGTAAGGTCTCATTCAGAAAATGGCAATTTCTTGTGGCAGCAGAATTGCATTGGGTTTTCATTATTTAATAATATAGAATGAGAAATGGGATTAATTGGTATATATTACTTTAAAGTATGATAAGTCATAGTAATGACTTTTTGCATCTGGCTGTTGTATATTTAGTTTTTAAGCATTTTTTCAGTATTGTATATATCATTCCACATAAGAGAGACATCATTACCTTTATGGATACTTTCAGGAGACATAATGTTTGATCTAGTACTATCTGTGATGAATGACAATGATTTTGAAAATTTGAATTTATTGTGCTCATGAGTGTACTAATGAAAAATAGATTTAAATAGTAAGAGTTCTTCTACTGGAAGGAGTCAGGAGGAGGCTTGCCTTAAGCAAGGGATATTAAAAATATTCATACTTTGAACTTCAGAAACTAGAATCTTTGTCTGGAGGTAAGTATTATATTATTTGCACATTACTGTCTCTCTGGCATAAGTTTTGCTAGTTTGTGGTTGTTATAAATTGTCTCTGTCAGTCAAGCTTAAGTAAATTACAGCAGGTAAACATGTTAGCCCACAGTTGATAATTTTTAGATGTTACTGATTCACTTGTAATTAAAATGGTCTTGATTTAAAACAATTTATTATTTTTATTTTATGTGTATGAGTGTATTGTCTGTATGTATGTAAGTGTACTTGTGTTATGCAGTGCCTGCTGAGGTCAGAAGACAGCATCAGGTTCCCTGGAACTATGGTTGTTAGCCCCTAGGTGGGTGCAGGAAACTGAACCCAGGTCCTCTGCAAGAGCAGCCAGTGCTCTTAACTGCTGAGCCATCTCTCCAGCCTTGAAAATGCTATTGATTCTTAAAAATATATTCTACCGTTGTGATGCTGGCCAGCTGACTGGCAGATGGAAGTGTCCGCTATCCCATAGTTTACGCCTGTCTCAGCTGTGGGCCCAAGCCTGGGGTCTTGACCTTTGGCTTCCCAGACCCACAAACCCACTATGGTGTCTAGGCTGGCCAGCTCTATACTAGTCCCATCTCCTGTGCTCTTGGGGTCAGTATTAGGTGGATCATTGCTCCTTGTGAGTTAGGGCAATGTTAGTAGTGTTTTATACTTCCCAACTCAAATGTTTTTTGTTTTTTGTTTTTGTCTTTTCAAGACACGGTCTCCTTGTAGCCCCAGCTGTCCTGGAACTCATTCTGTAGACCAGGCTGGCCTTAAACTCACAAAGATCCCCCTGCCTCTGCCTCCCGAGTGCTAGGATTAAAGGTGTGCACCACCATGCCCGACTAGGTTTGGATCTTTTTATTTTTGCGCAGGGTCCCTAGATTTGTTGTTCAGGTCTGAGAGAAGGGAGAACTTTCCTGACCTTTTCCCTTCCTTTCTTGGTTCCAGAGAGTCTGAGCTTCCTTTCCATGTCTCCCTGCTTAGGGGGGACCTTCTGGGCATGTGTACCTTCTTTAAGACAATAAGTGATGCTATAACCCTCTTCCCTTCTTTTTTTTTCTTCTTCTTCTTCTTCTTCTTCTTCTTCTTCTTCTTCTTCTTCTTCTTCTTCTTCTTCTTCTTCCTCCTCCTCCTCCTCCTCCTCCTCCTCCTCC
>VZQC01010207.1:1996270-2109313 GCA_009823505.1 Rhizomys pruinosus
TAAAAAGTATGTTAAGAAAAAAATGTATGTTCTATTCTTTGCCAGCACTATTAGGTGAAAAGTGAGAGGGCTTTTGTGTATTTGTTTTTGATAGTGAAAGGGCTTCTGTGTATTTTTTGTTGTTGTTGTTTCTGTGTATTTGTTTTTAATTAAGACAGTGTTTCCCTTGTGTAGCCCAGCTGAGCTTGAACTAATCATCCTTTTGCTTCAGTCTCCTGAGCATTGGAATTCTAGGTGTGCTACATTGCCTGACAAAAAGTCAATTTTTAGGAATTAAATGCCAGTTTAAAGTGAACACCTGACTTTATGATCATAAAATAATTTTATATAGTTACAGAGGAGTCTATCATAGGCTTATAAAAATCTTAATTTTCGGGCTGGAGAGATGGCCTAGCGGTTAAGAGTGCTGACCGCTCTTACAGAGGACTCGGGTTCGATCCCCAGCACCCACATGGCGGCCGAGAACCGTCTGAAACTCCAATTCCAGGAGAACTCCAGTTCCAGAGGAATCCGAGACCCTCTTCTGACCTCCGCGGCATTGCACGACAGGGGTGCACAGACTTGCATGCAGACAGTACATTCATACACATACAGAAATAAATAAAAAATTAAAAAAAAAAATCTTAATTTTCACGCAATGTGGCTGCTCACACTTTTAGTCCCTGCACTCAAGAGGCAGAAGCAGGTGGATGGATCTCTAATATATATCTAATTTCACTCTATGTAGGTCTATTTTGTTTCTTCAAGCGTACCATATATTTAATATGTTTCTGTTGAAGTATTTCTGTTACTGAACTTTTGCTGAAAACCTTTTTTTTTTCCAGCACCTTCACCAGTGCAGCCACCATTTTTCTCTGAATGTTCTTTGGGGTATTTTTCTTCAGCAACATCTATTTCTTTGCCTCCACCAGCTCAGGTTTCAGTAAGTAAAAAATGAGTATGATTTCTAAGAAAATTATTGTGTACCGTCTTAACTTGTTTTGGAAAGATGCAATAATGCCTAGCTAGTATAAAAAACCCGAGGGAATCATATTACTCTAACGATCTAATAACAAATTACACATACAGTATCTCTACATGAGTCCATGTGCATAGCTGGAGGCTACATAAAGGCTACATAACAAGAAAACAGTACTAGACACAGGAAACCTTCCTAAGTTCTTGGCTACAGTAGTCCAAGAGACTCCCACAATTACACAGGCTATTGCCACAGCCCTTCGTTGCTTCCTAGAAGTTGAAGGTGTGATCCTATTGCTGAAGACTGGACATACTTCGGAGACTGAATTTAGAGCATTGGATCTGGAACTGACCTGGAAGTCACCTCCCCTGAAAGCTAGATTTCACAGCTTTGGAGAACACTATGTAACCTGCTAAGGGAGAACATCAATCAATGGTCTAACCCAGCTTTACCAAATAGTCACATAAGTGACCAGCAAAGCATATGGTGCATTACTGGCGCTTTTACATTGGGGGCAATTAATGGCTAACTGAAGCTGGACTTAAAGCTCATTCAATGGGAGGAAACTCGTGTGGTACTGTAAACATAGCCAAATACATGTGGATGGAGAGGTCATAGATCTTAGAGAAATCCAAGGCTAACACATCCCTAGTCTATTGTAGCTTTTTATTTTGTGCAAAATATGGATCCTTATATTTACAGACAGATATCCTAGTCACCAACTCATCAAAAAACCTTCTTTTGCACCAGGCAAAAACTACTACAGAGTACCACAACTGGTCACACACAGATGTTGTCTGTGAATTGCCCAAGGCTAAGTGGTACATCTATAAGGCAGTCTCTACACTACAGAGGACCAGGGACATAAAAGATGATGGGCAACCCATGGAAATTGGGAGTCCATAGAATGTGGGTCCTTGGATAGGATTGCTATATTAAGCTTTACTCACCCAGAGCTCAGGGACCACTGAGGAAAAGGGGGTGGCCGAAAGATTGTAAGAGCTAGAGAGGTGGTGCATGACCATATGGATATAGAATCTTACAAGCTTCAGGGACCCTGCTCATACGAATCTGCAGCAATAATGTCAACATGTACTAGACCTATGCAGACTCAAGCAGACATAAACCCAGCATGGAACCAGGGAAATGGGCAGTAGATACCAATGTTAGCTGAAGAAATATTGGCAGCTGATTACTGTTGCATGAAGAAGAGCTGGTCTTGTTAAAGCAAGGGACTGTGGTTAGTTGAATTTCAGTGGTGGTGGGGGGGTGCTGTGGGAGGGTGCCAGTGGAGAAGGGAGTATAAACATGATTGAGATTGATTGAGAATTTGTGTATGAAATACACAAAAATTCAGTAAAAGAAATTGGTAAGAAAATCAAAGTCACTCAGATTAATAGTTAGAAATATTATAGAATACAGTTTATTGTTCACTCTCATTTAGTAGTTTAAAAAAATAACTCATTTTTAATTTCATGTTGATCTCAGTTTTCTCTTTGCTTCTCAAGTAACAGCTACTCAGAAAATTTATTCCCAAACAGAATAAAAATTATTGTAGATTATTATGTTTTAGAAATTGAGATTTAATAGAATATGCCCTCTCCTCTTTGGATGAGTATAGTTATTTTAACTTGAAAATTCAGTGAAGGTGAAGTTAAGTCCTTTTTCCCCTTTTTTTTATATTTTATTTTTCTTTAAATTTTATGTGTATGAATATATATATTACCTGCATGTGCAGCAATGTTGTGCAATGCTGTGAAGATCAGAAGAGGGCATTGGTTTCCCCTGGAACTAGAGTTATGGACAGTTGGTAGTTGACATGTGGGTGCTGGGAATTTGGCCTAGGTCTTCTGCAGGAAGCACCTACCTGCTGAGCCATCTCTCCAGCCTCTTTTTTTTTTTTTGTCTTTTTGAAACAGGGTGTCTGTGTAGCCACAGCTGGTCATCTGGAACTACTCACTATGTCACTATGTAGGACCAGGCTGGCCTTGAACTCAAAGAGATCCACCTGTCTCCCAAGTGCTGAGATTAAAGGTGTGTGGTACCACACCCTGCCTGACTGCTAATTTTAATACTGTCTTAAACATTTTTAGTGCTAAAATATTTTAATTTTAAAACTTTTTTTTGCTTTTAAATACATGATTTTAGTTTTATGTTTCTACCTGATTTCATCCCATTCTACCTGATTTCTACCCCTGATTTCATTCCCCAAGGGAATGACCTTGTCTAATTTGATTCTCCTATACTTTCTAGAATTTTAAGTGGAAGAACAGGAACAAAGATGATTATGTTTATATAATTACTTTGAAGTTCATCTGTGCTTCAAATATTGGTAATTTGGTAACTATTAAATTCTGGATTAGTTTTGAAATTTACAGAATACCTAGGTCACTATATATAAAATTATCTACTTTTTCAGATTTAATATTGCTTCAGAGATAAATATTTGAAGTCAGTGAAAATCTGCATTAAAATTCTTTTTTTTTTTTTTATTTTTTTTAAAAAAAAACAGTCTATGCCATCTTTGAGCCAGCCTTACGGGGAAGGCTTGTGTGTTTCTCTTGAACCTCTACCTCCTCTACCACCTTTGCCACCTCTCCCACCTGATGATCCAGAACAGCCTCCAAAACCACCTTTTGCGGATGAGGAAGAAGAGGAAGAAATGCTCCTTCGAGAAGAACTACTTAAATCTCTAGCAAACAAAAGAGCTTTCAAGCCAGAGGTAATTTAGGCATCTGGTCCTCTAGGTGGTGCTCTTGAGCTTACTTTTAGGAGAGTCCTACTTTTTTGCTGGTTATTCTGTTTATTTAACTTTTCAGAAAAGTAAATTCTGAGGCTACTTTGCTGAAGATTTCTCAAAATTACAGAAGTGTCTTTTTATTCAGAAATGTTTTATCTTCTTAGGAAACATCCAGTAATAGTGATCCACCTTCACCTCCAGTTCTGAATAATTCCCAGCCTTTGTCAAGAAGCAATCTATCAATAGTCAGTATTAATACTGTATCTCAGCCTAGGATACAGAATCCAAAGTTTCACAGAGGACCTCGTCTTCCACGAACTGTGATCTCGGTAAAAACAAACATAAAACTTCATTTTTTATTTTTATTCAAATAGGTTATGAGAAGGTTACATGAAAAGAAATACTGCTCTCCTGTTGTCCCTATTGCCTAGTTTATTTATATAAAAAGTTTTATATAACATATATATCTTGTATTCATTTTATTTTATTTTTATTTATTTATTTATTTTTTTTGTCTTTTTGAGACAGGGTCTCCCTTGAGTCCCAGCTGGGCTGGAGCTCGCTATGTAGACCAGGCTAGCCTTGAACTCACAGAGATCTGCCTCTGCCTCCCAAGTGCTGGTATTAAAGGAGTGTGCCACCATGCCCAGCGTATTCCTTTATTTTTTAGGTACTGGGGATTGAACCCAGGGCTTCATGAATGCTAGGAAAGCATGCTAATATAGAACTATATCCTCAGAAGTTTTGGGGACAGAGTTTCATTAAATTGCCTAGATAGGCAATTGCCTTTAAGTTCTGTAATCTTCCTGTCTCTGCCTCCAGAATAGTGATTATAGCCCTCTATCACCAGGCCCAAGCCAAAATACTCTTTTTGTCTTTTTGAGACAGAGTCTCCCTGTAGCTCTGGCTGTCCTGGAACTTACTCTGTAAACCAGGCTGGCCTTGAATTCACAGAGATCCACCTGCCTCTTCCTCTCAAGTGCCAGGATTAAAGATGTGTGCTACCATGCCTGGCCCAACTGCCTTTTTAAAAACTTTTTTTTATAACTTGTTCATTTTTTTTTTAATTTTATTTATTTCTGTATGTGTAGGAATGTACTGTCTGCATGCAGGTTTGTGCACCCGTGTCGCGCAATGCCGCGGAGGTCAGAAGAGGGTGTCGGATTCCCCTGGAACTAGAGTTCTCCTGGAATTGGAGTTTCAGACTGTTCTCAGCTGTCATGTGGGTGCTGGGGATTGAACCCTGGTCCTCTGTAAGAGTGGTCAGCACTCTTAACCTCTCTCCAGCCCTCATTTTTTTTAAACTGGTGATTATACTATAACCAGTATTCGAGTGATAGAGACTGAGGATCTTGAGTTCAATATCTGCCTGAGCAGTATCAGATGCTGATTCTAAACAACAAGGGCTGGGAGTGTGGCTCAGTGGTAGAATGTTTGCCTAGCGTGGTACTAACAGCTGTAGGGTCAGTCCCCAGAACCAGGGAAAAAAAGGTTGACATGACATTTTATTTTTATTTCTTGATGGCTTTAAAGAATAATAAATGGGGCAAGTCAAGTTGAAATCTTGGCTATCTTAAGTAAACTAACTTTGGGAAATTATACCATATTTGTAATTTCAAAGTCTTAAAAGTTGAATAAATGATTTCAAGAGTTAATTTATTGTTATTGTGTTCTTTATGGACAGAACACATTGATGAAGGTAATCATGGAAATGATGTGTTTGGCATATAACTTGTCCTGGGAGACAGTCATGGAATGTAAGCAGAATGCCATAAACTTTGTGGAGCTCATTTTTTTTTTTTAATATATTGAAATAACTAAGAGTTTAAGTGTATTCTCCAGTCCATAGTTGCTGTAGAGTCACGGAAAGAATAGAAATGCTTTTGCTGGTGGTTGGAGAGATGGCTTAGCATTTAAGAGCACTCGTTGCTCCTGCAAAGGACTGGAATTCAGTTCTAGCATCCATCTCAGGTGACTGAAAAGCACTTTTAACTCCCAACTATAGGGAATCCAACACCCTCTTCTGGCCTTTGTGGCCATCTACACATATGTGGCATACACACACACAAACGCAAGTACACATTGAATTAAAAAAAATGCTTTTGCTACCAGGAATAACAAATAATATTGTTTTTATAGCTTCCAAAACATAAATCGGTGGTTGTAACACTAAATGATTCAGATGATAGTGAATCTGATGGAGAGGCTTCCAAGTCAACAAATAGTGTTTTTGGTGGATTAGAGTCCATGATTAAAGAAGCAAGACGAACTGCTGAGGTACGTGTAGTAATGAAGGGTGAGAAGGATGATGATGTGTTAGCAGTCACTCAATTAATTCTTCCCTAAAAATTAGACTTTAGAGTTAGGAACTTTTAGTACAATGATTTTTGGAAAAGTGTGTTATTAGTACTTTAATGAAGCATGTATAAATTTTAGGTTTTTTACTCTTTTGAAAATCCCTATTGTTGATGTTTCTAATTAACTACTACCTTTTTCAAAATAGGAAAATGGGTTGAATTTCCCTGTTTACAAAGTAGTTTGTTTAGGATTGGATTATATTAACAGAAAACAGTTTTTGAAGAAATTATAGTCATTTATTGTACTTAATGAGTGTATTGCCTGCATGTGTGTAAGTGCACCTGTGTCGTGCAGTGCCCATGGAGGTCAGAAGGGGGCGTTGGATCCCCTGGAGTCATGGATGGTTGTTAGCCTCATCTGCATATGGGTGTTGGGAACTGACCTCTGGTCCTCTGCAAAGAACAGCTGGTGCTTTTAACTGCTGGGCCATCTCTCCAGCCCCCAGAAAACAGTTTTAAAATAATAATGTCTATGGTGTAAGCTCTTTCAGGGCTTTTTCCTATGCTAACAGTTGGTTAGATATGATTCAGTTCAATGAATTTTTTTTTTTTTTTTTTTTTTGGTCTTTTTGAGACAGGGTCTCCCTGTAGCCCCAGCTGTCCTGGAACTCACTCTGTAGACCAGGCTGGCCTTAAACTCACAAATACCCGCCTGCCTCTGCCTCCCAAGTGCTAGGATTAAAAGCGTGTGCCACCATGCCTGGCCCAGTTCAGTGATTATTAAATGATAGGTTTAAGTAAGTAGATTATGTAATTAATTGGGTAGTTGACAACCAGCATTTTTTTTCAAGAGTGAAGATATTACTGTTATTTCTAACTATATTAGTATATACTTGGGTATACCATAAAGTACAAATATTAGCATGGAATTTTTGAAAGTTATTGATCTGGCTGACTTTAAATATTTTAGCAAGCTTCAAAGCCAAAAGTACCTCCAAAATCTGAAAAGGAAAATGATCCTTTGCGAACACCTGAAGCTTTGCCTGAGGAAAAGAAGATAGAATATAGATTGTTAAAGGAAGAGATTGCCAAGTAAGTGGATTTTACATAATTGGCTTTAAAGCCAAGTGTTTTCTAAACTTCCTTTTGTCTTTATAATATAAATTATTGACATTGGATTATAATGATGGTAATTTTATCTTAGATGGGTAATTGAAAAGTAGGCAAACTCAGGTCATCTATTATCTGTAGACTCAAATACAATGAGGTCCTGAAAAGATGCAGGCTTAGGAAAAGATAAAAGTACCCAAAGAACTGCACTGTAAGCTTTGAGGGCCAACTTGAATCTTACATATTGCTGATGTGCAATGTGATTAACGTACATATTTTATAATCTAATTCTCTTTTAAAGAAATGGTTTTAAATATTTTAAAGAAAAATGGTTTCACTTTATTCTTTGGCTTAATTCATCTCTCTTTCATTTTAGTCGTGAGAAACAACGGTTGATTAAATCAGATCAGCTGAAGACGAGTTCATCATCCCCAGCAAATTCTGATGTAGAAATTGATGGGATTGGCAGAATAGCAATGGTCACTAAGCAGGTTGCAGATGCAGAAGCAAAACTTAAAAAACACAAGTGAGTCTCATTGTCTGATTTAAATGGTGGTACACGCCTTTAATCCCAGCACCAGGGAGGCAGAGGCAGACGGATCTCTGTGAGTTCAAGGCCAGCCTTGTCTACAGAGTGAGTTCCAGGCCAGCTGGGACTAAAAAAGGGCACTCAGTGTTAAGAGTATTTACTGTTTCAGGCTGGGCTTGGGGCCAAACAATTTAATCCCAGCACCCTGGGGGCAGAGGCAGGCAGATCTCTATGAGTTTAAGGCCAGCCTGGTCTACATAGTGAATTCCAGGCCAGCTAGGGCTATAGGGAGACCCTGTCTCAGAATATACCCTCCCCCCCCAAAAAAAAGAGTACTTACTGATTTTACAGAGGACACTATTTGGTTTCCCAGCACCCATATCAGACAGCTCCCAACCACCTGTAACACCAGTTCCAGGGAATCTGATGGCCTTTTCTGATCTTCCCAGCTGATGGCACATGAATTCATGTAGGCAAACACACATCATGTAAAAGAAAATGAATATGGAACTAAATATGCCTAGATTAGAGGGCATATCTATCTGTAGAGAGATGTATCTAGACAATAGGATTATGAATTTTTGTATGTGGTAGAACTACAGCAGTGTTTCATTTATTGGATTATTTATGTAAAATAATTTAGGGTTTGTTTTTTTTTTTTTTGGTCTTTTTGAGACGGTCTCCCTGTAGCCCCAGCTGTCCTGGAATTCGCTCTGTAGACCAGGCTGGCCTTGAACTCACAAAGATCCTCTGCCTCTGCCTCTGCCTCTGCCTCTGCCTCTGCCTCTGCCTCTGCCTCTGCCTCTGCCTCTGCCTCTGCCTCTGCCTCTGCCTCTGCCTCTGCCTCTGCCTCTGCCTCTGCCTCTGCCTCTGCCTCTGCCTCTGCCTCTGCCTCTGCCTCTGCCTCTGCCTCTGCCTCTGCCTCTGCCTCTGCCTCTGCCTCTGCCTCTGCCTCTGCCTCTGCCTCTGCCTCTGCCTCTGCCTCTGCCTCTGCCTCTGCCTCTGCCTCCCGAGTGCTAGGATTAAAGGCGTGCGCCACCACGCCCGGCTTAGTTAGTGTTTTAAATAATGAAACCAAGAATTTGAAGGAAAGTTGTCAGACAGAAACCTGATTGCTAAATAATTTATGAAACTCCTTCTTAAAAAATTTTTAAAAAATCTCTTGCATATTTTTTAAAACAATTATGAGAAGCTTGTTTTTATTTATTCATAGAAAACACATTCACATAACATTTACTATGATATGTATATATAGAAATATACACACACATATATATCATAATATATATTTATGTATGTGTATGTGTCTGTTGTGATATATGTAGCCCTGGCTATCCTGGAACTCACTGTGTAGTCTAGGCTGCTCTCAAATTTATGGTACTTTCTGATTTTTGGTCCTGAGTGCTGGTATTAGAGGCATGTACCACTGTGCCCTGCTTTTATTATTTAAAGATGGGCTTGCTTGTTGGAAATAGTCATTATCTACTTTGATGAATCAGGCACATTGTGCCTTATGGTGTTATACAGTGTGAATATTATCACAAATTTCTTACAGGTTTTATGTAATTGCTATGTTGAGAAAAAGGTAATTTTTATAATATATATAATGCCACATGAACATATTGAGGATACAGTTGAATATGTTAGCATATGTTTAATAGAAATAGTCATGCCATGGGCTGGAGAGATGGCCTAGTGGTTATGAGCGCTGACCGCTCTTGCAGAAGACCTGGGTTCGATCCTCAGCACCCACATGGCGGCTGAGAACCATCTTTGGTTCCAGTTCTAGGGGAATTCGACACCCTATTCTGACCAAAAGAATTAGGCAGATTAAAATAATTAAAAAAGAAATAGTCATGTCACTCGGGAGACAAAAGCAGGTGGATCTCTGAGTTCAAGGCCAGCCTGGTCTACAGAATGAGTTCAAGCCCAGCTGGGGCTACAGGGAGACCCTGTCTCAAACACACACACACACACACACACACACACACACACACACACACACACACACACAAATGATCATGTTATTTTATGGGTATACGTTTTTTCTACTCTGGCCACCCTGAAATCTTTGGCTGATGATGTAGGTAATTGAGGGAGAGGAGTAGGTATTCATAGCCCCATTCATTACATTATAAACCCCTAGCTTTTTTATAAATCATGAAAAAGATTGTAATTTTTTTGTTATTGTTGTTGAGACAATGTCTCCCTGTAGCCCCAGCTGGCCTTGAACTCACTCTGTAGACCAGGCTGGCCTCAGCTCACAGAGGTCTGCCAGCCTTTGCCTTCCTAGTGGTGGGATTAAAGTTGTGCATACACCCTGCCATTGTAGTTGGGGTTTTTAAAAAATATGAGGCCACAGGGCTGGAGAGATAGCCTAGCGGTTAAGGGCACTGACTGCTCTTGCAGAGGACCCGGGTTTGATCCCCAGCACCCACATCGCAGCTGAGAACCGTCTGAACTCCAATTCCAGGAGAACTCCAGTTCCAGGGGAATCTGACACTCTCTTCTGACCTCCGCGGCATTGCAGGACACGGGTGCACAAACCTACATGCAGACAGTACATTCATACACATAGAGAAAAATAAAAAAATTAAAAAAAGAAATTAGTATAAAATCTTAGATAACTAGTATTCAGAGCAAACTGTATTTTGTGTGCATGGATATATTTGGTTTTTAGTATTTATCTTGTACTAACTATATTTTATTATGTCCAAAATGCCTCATCAATTTATGGATTACTAAAAACAAAAATGGTGCTTGTTAAAATATTTTTCCATGTCCTTTCTATCATTTTGTCTCTGTCTTTGTGATTCAGTCTAATGCTAGTACTTGTTGTTGTTGATATATGTTATCTTTCTGGGAAAGATTCTTTTATTTTTTAATTTTTATTTTTAGTCTTTTTGAGACAGGGCCTTTAGTCCCAGCTGGCCTGGAGCTCCCTCTGTAGACCAGGCTGGCCTTGAACTCACAGAAATCTGCCTAAGTGCTGGGATTAAAGGCATGTGCCACCATGCTGGGATGATTCTTTTATTTTTTATTAACAGCATTAATATTGTAGTTTTTCAAGTTCTAAAATCTTTTACATTTATTCATAGCTATAGGTTTTTGGTTTTTGGGTTTTTTTGTCTTGTTCTCAGTTCAAAACTTGTGTTTGCCTGTGTGTGATTTTAGTCTCTTCATCTTTGTCTTGTTTAGATAAAATAGGTTGGAGATTTATAAGCTGACTAAATGTGCTGACTCATGTTTATTGGATATTTATATATTAGGAGTATGCATATAAAGCTAAAAATAGCAACTTTCTTAGTCCTCAGTTCAGGATTCATTTAGAGTCATACTCAGCTGCCATTGAACATTTACTAGAAGCTTTTCAGTTGTAATATATGCTAAATGATCAGAACCATAATTGTTTTCATAAAATGCAACCATTTGAATACTTGTATAGTTGATGAATATAAAAAAATGCTTTTAAGGGTCTGGAGAGATGGCTCAGCAGTTAAAAGCACGGACTGCTCTTGCAGAGGACCCTGGTTCAATTCCCAGGACTCACAAGGTGGCTAAGAACCGGCTTTAAGCTGGGTGTGGTAGTTCTCGCCTTTAATCCTAGCACTCCAGAGGCATAGACAGGCAGATCTTTGTGAGTTCAAGGCCAGCCTGGACTACAGAGTGAGTTCCAGGACATCTGGGGCTATAGGGAGACCCAGTCTCCCCCCCCCCCAAAAAAATGCTTTTAAGTTCTCATTTGCATGTCATAGATAATATTTTTAAAAATACAACATTACTGCTTTGAAATTTTTCTATTCTCAATTTAGTCTGCTAGTTTAGAAATTATTAATAAAAATTTTGTTATTTTTCACATAGGATTCTCATAATAAAAGATGAATCAGTTCTAAAGAATCTACTACTGCAAGAAGCCAAGAAGAAAGAATCTGTTCGAAATGCTGAAGCAAAAATTACAAAACTCACTGAACAGCTTCAAGCAGCTGAGAAAATCCTCAGTGTTAACAGGATGTTTTTGAAGAAACTTCAGGAACAAGTAATATTCTTTTTTTTTTTTTTTTTTTTTGAGACAGGATCTCCCTGTAGCCCCAGCTGTCCTGGAACTCACTCTGTAGACCAGGCTGGCCTTGAAGTCACAAAGATCCTCCTGCCTCTGCCTCCCAAGTGCTAGGATTAAAGGTGTGCACCACCATGCCTGTCTAATATTCTTTTTTTTTTTTTTTAAATAAATGTTGTAGTCGTATGTTTACTGTGCATTTTTATAAACAGAAAAATTAGACCAAAGTCATCAGAATATTATAACCTATAGTTTAAAAAATATATATTTTATTTTTAAAAATATCTTACTATGTTGGGCTGGAGAAATGGCCTAGCGGTTAGTGCCAACTGCTCTTGCAGAGGACCCGGGTTCGATCCCCAGCACCCACATGGCGGCTGAGAACTGTCTTTAACTCCAGTTCTAGGGGAATCCGACACCCTCTTCTGACCTCCACGACATTGCACGACATGGGTGCACAAACCTGCATCAGACAGTACACTCATACACATACAAAAAAAAAAAAATGCCGGGCATGGTGGCGCACACCTTTAATCCTAGCACTTGGGAGGCAGAGGCAGGCAGATCTTTGTGAGTTCAAGGCCAGCCTGGTCTACAGAGTGAGTTCCAGGACAGCTGGGACTACAGGGAGACCCTGTCTCAAAAGACAAAAAAAAATCTTACTATGTTTTATGGGTATATTGCATATATATATATGCACCTGTATTGTGCTGTGCAGTGACTACAGAGGTCAGAAGATGGTGTTGGATCCCCTGGAATTGGAGTTAGGACAGTTGTTAGCTGCCATGTGGGTGCTGGGATTTGAACCCGGGTCCTCTGCAAGACCAGTTAGTGCTCTTAACTGGAGATGGAGCTATCTCTCCATCCCCTGTAACCTGTATTTTTTTATTGAGACATAATATTAGAATAGTTTAACTTTCATTCAGTTAAATATCCTTTAGGCTTTTATATTTGAAAATATATTTCCTAGGATTTCCCTTTACATCTTCTGAAATTTTTTAAATGTCTTTCAGATTCATAGAGTCCAACAGCGTGTTACCATTAAGAAAGCTTTGACTCTGAAATATGGAGAAGAGCTTGCTCGGGCGAAGGCAGTGGCTAGTAAAGAACTAGGAAAACGTAAACTGGAGCAAGATTGCCTTGGAGTAAGTTATTTGTAAAAATATTTTGGGACAGCAGAGGTTTTTACTTCTGAAGATAAGAAATGCATAAAGTAGGGACTGGAGAGATGGCCTAGCGGTTAAGAGCACGCAGACTGCTCTTGCAGAGGACCTTGGTACGATCCCCAGCACCCACATGGCAGCTGAGAACCATCTTTAACTCCAGTTCCAGGGGAATCTGACACCCACTTCTGACCTCCGCAGCATTGCATGACACGGGTGCACAAACCTACGTGGAGACAGTACATTCACACACATACAAAAATAATAATAAAAAAAAAAATAATAAAAATGTATAAAGTAACTCAAACTTCCCTGAAAATTCAGAGAACAAGATTTTAAATGACATCCACATTTTTGGATCCTTTTTAAGTTTTTTGTTTTTTTTTTTTAATGTGTATGAATGTATTGTCTGCATGTAGGTTTGTGCACCCGTGTCGTGCAATGCCGCGGAGGTCAGAAGAGGGCGTCGGATTCCCCTGGAACTGGAGTTCTCCTGGAATTGGAGTTACACATGGTTCTCAGCCATCATGTGGGTGCTGGGGATTGAACCCGGGTCCTCTGCAAGAGCAGTCAGCGCTCTTAACCGCTAGGCCATCTCTCCAGCCCCGGATCCTTTTTAACTTTCTAAATTTGGGGTTAGTTTTTGTTGGTCATGATTAGCTAGCAAAACTGTTATTGACTTGTTAAACTCTGTTTTGCTGTACATTTGGTTTTACTATGTTGGTATTAATATTTATCATAGCGATTGCAGTTATGAAAAATTCTGTATGGAATCAGAGTGATATAAAATATTTATTTCATTTTTCTCCCCCAGCCAAACAAAATGATGAGACTGGACAATTCTCCAGTATCAAGTCCAAGAAAGCATTCAGCAGAACTAATTGCTATGGAGAAAAGACGATTACAAAAGCTAGAATATGAATATGCCCTGAAAATTCAAAAATTAAAAGAAGCCCGAGCCCTCAAAGCAAAAGAACAACAAAATATTGTTCCTGTTGTGGAAGAGGAGCTTGAATTTTCTTTACCTCAACCCTCACTTCATGATCTGACACAAGATAAATTAACTCTGGATACAGAAGAAAACGATGCTGATGATGAGGTTTTGTCGGGTTCAAACAGAGAACGAAGACGGTCCTTCTTAGAGTCTAATGCTTTTACTAAACCTAACCTTAGGCACACTGATACACCTAACAAAGAATGCATAAACAAACTTAATAAGAATACTGTAGAAAAGCCAGAACTTTTTCTAGGGTTAAAAATAGGTGAATTACAAAAATTGTATTCAAAGGCTGACAGCTTAAAACAATTGATTTTAAAGACTACCACAGGCATTACAGAAAAGATCTTGCGTGGTCAGGTAAGTGAACATTTCATATTCTCTATAAGATCCAGAATTTATTATATATATCACTAGCTTTATGGAATTATGTGATTTTGGTTGCTTTTTTGCAGGAGATTTCTGTGGATGTGGATTTTGTTACAGCACAGAGTAAAGCAACAGAAGTAAAGCCGTGTCCTTTTACACCCTACCATAGTCCTCTTCTAGTTTTTAAATCTTACAGGTAAAAAAACTGATTCAGTAAGTTTGAATTTCAGGATTACTCTGGCTCTTAATATTTTACCTTGAATATTTATTAATAAAAATAGGAATTCTCAATTTCTGTTAGGTATTTTTAGGAAGAGTCTTGTGTTGAAAATATTTATTCATTTTTTAATTATTATTATTATTATTATTTTCTTTCTTTTTTAAGACAGGGTCTTACTACATAGCCCTGGCTGACCTGGCACTTGTTTTGTGGATCAGACTAGTCTCAAATTTGAAGTAATCCTTTTGCTCTGTTCCCAAGTGCTGGGATTACAAGGGTGTGTCACTGTGCCTGCATTCTAAAGATTTTTAATTTTTGAGATTTTAATTGTACCACTCTTCAGTCATCCTTAGCTTAGCCAAGGATGTTGATTTAGACA
Source organism: Rhizomys pruinosus (assembly GCA_009823505.1). NCBI lineage: Eukaryota > Metazoa > Chordata > Mammalia > Rodentia > Spalacidae > Rhizomys > Rhizomys pruinosus. Next base: position 2,011,090 of record VZQC01010207.1, read on the forward strand.
TTCTCAAATGACTAATGTCCCACCCATGTTTTCAGAATACTGGAAGTTGTGAGACTGTTGAAGAGTATAGTTTGGGCTGGTGTGATGGTGCTCGCCTTTAATCCCAGCACTTGGGAAGCAGAGGCAGCCTGGTGTACATAGTGAGTTCCAGGCCAGCTGGGGCTATAGGGATACCCTGTCTCAAAATGACTTAACGTAAGTAAGTTAAGTAAGTTAAGTAAGTGAAGAAAGAGAGAGAGAGAGAGAGAGAGAGAGAGAGAGAGAGAGAGAGAGAGAGAGAGAGAAAAGAGAGAGAGAGAGAGAGAGAGAGAAAAAAGAAAGAGAGAGAGAGAGAAAGAAAGAAAGAAAGAAAGAAAGAAAGTTTGATAAGTCACTTGAACTCACTGTGTAGCATAAGCTTGCCTCCAGCTTGTGATCCTTTTGCCACAGACTCCCAAATGCTGAGATTATAGTTGTGTACCATCTTTCACCATACTCAATGTTTGCACTTATAAGGTAGCTTACTCATATCACTTGTATTCTGCCCATTTCTACTTATTTTTAGTGTTGATTTAATCAGATAAACAGCTTAAAGTATGGAAGTTTTAAATTAGAAAAAAAATTGAAAAAAAACTGTGAGTCTCTGAGAAATGTTTATGAAACATAATGTGTGTATCCATTCTCTTCCTAGATTTAGTCCATACTATCGAACCAAGGAAAAACTTCCCCTAAGTTCAGTATCATACAGTAATATGATTGAGCCAGATCAGTGTTTCTGCCGTTTTGATTTAACAGGAACATGTAATGATGATGATTGTCAGTGGTGAGTAGTTTTTATGTGAAGGAAACTTTTAGAGAGTCATGGTTGCTTAACTTTGATAAGTACATGGTTATCTTTTTTTGTGCTCTCATTTCATTTTAGGCAGCATGCACAAGATTATACACTTAGCCGAAAACACCTATTTCAGGATATTCTGTCATATAATCTGTCTTTGATTGGCTGCTCAGAGACAAGCACTGAGGAGGAAATTGCTTTTGCAGCAGGTGTGTAAAGACTTTTTGTTGAGTTTAGGGAATTAAAAAAAAAAATTATACAGTTGACTTTTTTTTTTTGTCTTTTTGAGATAGGGTGTCCCTTTAGTCCCAGCTGGCCTGTAGCTCACTATGTAGTCCCAGGCTGGCCTTGAACTCACAGAGATCCTCCTGCCTCTGCCTCCCGAGAACTAGGATTAAAGGTGTGCACCACCACGCCCAGCCAGTTAACTTTTTAAATATATTTTTTTAATTTTATGTGTATGAGTATTTTGCTTGCATGTATGTAAATGCACCCATGTCATGCAGTGCCAGTGGATGTCAGAAGAGAGCATCTAGAACTGGAGTTGCAGACTCCATGTTGGTGCTGGCACTTAACCTCTGGTCCTTTGCAAGAGCAGACAATGCTTAACTGCTGAGTCATCTCTCCAGCCCAGTTGTTGATATTTTTAATAATTCACTATTTTCACCTGTGATGCTTACTTAGACCTTCTTTATCTAATATAGACACTAACTGCATGCTGACATTTAATTGTAAACTTATAGCCCAGTTTGTCAGTCTTATTAGCCGCACTTGTGTACTCAGGAGCTCTCTGGCAATTCCTAACCAGTAGAGCAGCAGAGTTTTAAAACGTTTCCAGCATTGTAGAAAATTCTTCAGAGCTTATCCAAATAGTTCATTTTATTTAGGAAAAAATATTAACCTATTTGTATAGGCATTTTACTAATGATTTTACATAGGCCCAGTACAGGAGGGCTACAAATTAACATGGCTTTAGTTTTCAAGTCCATAATGAAATAGATAGTATTTTATTTATAAATTTTAATATTCAGAAATGATAGATTACTAGGAAACATTGTAAGCTGGCATTGTTAAAATTTCTTCCCAATTTTGCTGCCAAATAGTGTTTTGGAAGTAAGGGAATTGATATTTACTGAATTTAGTGTTACCACTTTTTAGACTGATTATAAAGTCACTGAATGGGAGCTGGAGAGATGGCCTAGCAGTTAAGAGCGCCGACCGCTCTTACAGAGAACCCAGGTTCGATCCCCAGCACCCACATGGCGGCTGGGAACCGTCTGAAACTCCAATTCCAGGAGAACTCCAGTTCCAGGGGAATCCAACACTCTCTTCTGACCTCCGCGGCATTGCACGACACGGGTGCACAAACTTGCATGCAGACAGTACATTGATACACATACAGAAATAAATAAATGCTGGTTGTGGTGGCGCACGCCTTTAATCCTAGCATTTGGGAGGCAGAGGCACGCGGATCTTTGAGTTCGAGGCCAGCCTGGTCTACAGAGTGAGTTCCAGGACAGCCAGAGCTACAGGGAGACCCTGTCTCAAAAAAAATAAATAAATAAATAAAGTCACTGAATGAACTTGATAATTTCTGGTTTGAGCCTTCAACTTGTACATAATAATTTAGTACATTTTAGGAATATCTCCCACCCCTAGTTCATATTAGTTGTATGGCGTGGTAGGAAGAATTTGTCATATTATGTAAGCAAATAAAGACTTAATAGTTCATAGGAGTTACTAATACCATATATATGTTGCTTTCTTATTTTTGCTTCATACTCTAGCCCAGTTCTTAGTCTTTTTTTTTGGGGGGGGGTGGACATGGTCTCCCTGTAGCCTCAGGTGTCCTGGAACTCACTATGTAGACCAGGCTGGCCTTGAACTCACAGAGTGTTAGGATTAAAGGTGTGCACCACCATGCCCAGCTACGGTCTTTTTAAAAAATGAATTACTATTCCTATTATTTTCAGAAAAATATGTTGAAAAACTTTTTGGAGTAAATAAAGATCGAATGTCAATGGACCAGATGGCTGTTCTCCTCGTTAGCAATATCAATGAAAGTAAAGGGCATAGTAAGTATTTCTCTTTTTCTCCCCCCCACCCCCCTCCCGTTTGTTTGTGTGTGTGTGTGTGTGTGTGTGTATTTCTAGAGATCACTTTTGTAGACTGTGTTACATTGTGTTCTTGAAAGTGAATGTTGATTTTTACTACCATGATCAAATAAATGTAGTAGTTCTGAATATTTTTTGAGTAGCCTTCAAAACAATAAAAAAGTTACCTGGTTACATCAGTCTTCTCCTGCTTATGCTAGCACCTCCATTTACAACCTACAAAGATAAGAGAAAATGGAAGCCAAAGTTTTGGAGAAAACCTGTGTCAGAGAACAGTTTTAGTAGTGATGAGGAACAGTCTACTGGACCAATTAAATATGGTAAGTTACCCAACTTGAGATCCTGAAATTTTTTTTTTTTTTGAGATCCTGAATTTTTAAGTTTGGTTGTCTGAACACTACTAATTTTTCTGATGTATCTATTAGCCTAGTTAAAAAATTTTCTATTTAAAAATTCTATTTTTTAAATGTTATTTTTACTTTATGCATATGAGTGTATTGCCTGCATGTATGTAAATGCACCTGTGTTGTGCAGTGCCCTCGGAGGTCAAAAGAGGGAGTTGGGTCCCCTGGAACTGGAATTATGTACTGTTAGCTGCTGGGTAGGTGCTGGGAATTGATCCCTGGTCCTCTGCAAGAGCAGTCAGTGCTCTTAACTGAAGAGCCATCTTTCCAGCCTCTCTAGGAGTTAGAGGCAAGCAGATCTCTATGGGTTTGAGGCCAGCCTGGTCTACATAGCAAGTTCTAGGCCAGCCAGTGTTACATAGTAAGACCCACAATGGGGGAGGGGGGAGAAAAGGAAAGAAAAAATTTAAAAGAAAGAAAAAAGTCTTATCTGGGCTTTTTGGCACATGCCTTTATTTCCAGCAGAAGCTGAGGCAGGTGGAGTTCATGGCCACCCTTGTCTACATAGTGATTTCTAGGCCATTTGGGGCTACAGGGAGACCCTGTCTCAAAAAGAACAACAACAAAAAACCAGATTTTCTTTTCGTTTTTAAAATTCTCTTAGATGTGATGTCCTTGGTGTTTACAGTGTAGATATTCATTGTGCAGGATTGATCCTGGCGTGGCTGGATGTTTTCCCTCATGCTCCTTGCCCGTGGAAGCAACACCCCGTAGTAAATACATGAGAGCTTCATGTATTTGCAGACATGCGGGAGTGGGGAGCATGGGAGTGCAGCCCAGACTCGAGAGCCACCGCCTCACCTGCCCTTCAAACCAAATGTTCTTGCTTTTCTAATGTTCAGTAACCTTAAAAAAAACTTTTTTTTTTCTTTAAAGAAATCAGTGGATGAATGTCTCATTGTTGAGGACATCTTGCATTGTTATTTCTTTTAGTTTGCATAATTTATAAATAAATCCAGGTATACTCTCGTGTACTTATCTGTGTTAATGTAGCAGTACTGCAGTTTATTTTACTTTATTTATTTATTGGTCTTTTTGAGACAGTCTCCCTGTAGCACCAGCTTGCCTGGAACTCTGTGTAAATCAGGCTGGCTTCAATCTCACAGAGATCCACCTGCCTCTGCCTCCTGAGTGCTGTAATTAAAGGGAGGCACCACCACACCTGGCCTAGTATGGTAGTGTACATATAGAAGAAATCGTCTTTATCAGTTTTAACTGTACCTTTTTTTTTCCCCCTTTCTCCCCTCCTAAGGCATAATCTCATGTAGCCAAGGCTGGCCCTGAACAACTGATCTCCCTGCCTCTACCTCCCAAGTCCTGGGGCTACAGGTTTGCATCATCATGGCTAAATTTTAACTTTGAATTAAGTTCTTTTTAAAAACTAATCGAATTTATTTTTATTTTATGTGTATGAGTGTTTTGCATGCTAGTATGTAAGTGCACCTGTGTATGCAATGCCCATTAGGCCAGAAGAGGTCTTTGGATCCCTGGAAGTGTAGTTATGGATGGTTATGAGCTGCTCTGTGGGTGCTGGGAACCAAATCCAGGTACTCTGCAAGAGCAACCAGTGCTCTTAGCTGTTTAGCCATCTCTCCAGCCTCCGAATTCTTCAATTCAAATTCACAATTGAATTATCAGTGATATCACTTACCCTTAATATACTTAGTACCTTTAATACAGTTCTAGCTTCTCGGGAGGCAGAGGGAGGCGGATCTTTGTGAGTTCAAGGCCAGCCTGGTCTACAGAGTGAGTTCAGGACAGCTGGGACTACAGGGAAACCCTGTCTCGAAAAGACCAAAAAAAAAAAAAATACAGTTCTAGTTTAACAGCAGACCACACTAGTAGTTTATTAGCAAAGTCCTATTTATTCTTGTTGTTCCTGATTGTTTGTAATAATACCATTTTTAAGCCAATGTTTTATTGAAGCTCTGTGCATTTCATACAAATCAAATTACATTACAAATCAAAAATAATACCATTTTTCACAGTCAGAAGTGTCCAGGTAAATTATATGACAGTATACCTTACACTATGAACTACTACCATCTGTCATTAAAGTACTTGGAGACCAAATATTTGATACCAAATGTATTTTTCTTACGTTGCTAAATGATAATTTTTCTTACAGCCTTTCAACCAGAGAACCAAATAAATGTTCCAGCTTTGGATACCGTTGTTACACCAGATGATGTTAGATATTTTACCAGTGAAACAGATGACATTGCTAATTTAGAAGCAAGTGTGCTTGAAAATCCTTCTCATGTACAACTCTGGCTCAAGCTTGCGTACAGATGCTTAAATCAAGATGAGGGGTAGGTTAGCTTCAAATTTTTGTGAAATATTTGTACTTTTATTTTTTATTTAACCTGTAGTTATCAGATTTCTTTCCTGTTAGTAGAGTCTTTTCATTTTTGAGACAGAGTCTTGCTCTTGCTCAGGCTGGCCTGAAACTCACTGTGTGGCTCAGGCAGTCCTTCTGCCTCAGCCTTGCAAGTGCTGAGACTGCAGGGGTGAGGTAGTACTCAGGACTGAGTAGGGGTTTTTTTGTTTGTTTTTTTGTTTTTTAAGACAGGCTCTCATGTAGCCTAGATTGGCTATGATTCACTGTGTAGCTGAGGATAACCTTGAACCTTGGTTTTCCTGCTTCCAATTCCTTAATATTTTGATTACAAGTGAAAAAAAAAAAAGTGAATACCATTATACCAGACTTTGAGTCTTTGCTTTTGACAAAGGCAAAAATATTTTTTTATTGTAGTAAAAAAGTTTATGAGTAAAGCCTCCTTTTGTATCCTTATCTCAGTGGATAAGTTATAAATTGTACTGATGTTTTTAGGATCTTGGTGGCAGAACATTAATTTTAAGAAAGCGCAAGTAGTAATCATTTTAAAAAGATTTTGTTTCTCATGTCTGTGTGCATTCATCTCTGCTATGGATATGTGCACTTGAATGCAGGTGCTCCTGGAGCTGGAGATAAAGGTTGTAAGCCACTTGACAGGGTGCTAGGAACCAAATTTAGATCCTTTGCAAAAGCCATACAAGCTCTTAACTGCTGACCTCTAGTTCCCAGTTAAAACTCTTAGTAAAATTTTATGAATGGAACATGTAAATTTTAGATTAAGTTTATCTAACAACCTTCAAATTTTAATAGAATTAATTTTTTTCTCCTTGTGCCTGGTTAGATTATGTAAATTCAAGTAAGATTAGTAATTTAACTGACAACTAATTGTTTTCATTATAAATTGCATCCTCCAATTTCTATGTTTTTGATAGTAGAGATATGCAAGTCAGGTATATTTTATAAATAATTTTTAAAGTATAATGTTTTTTAATAGACCTATCTTAAATTTAATATTAAATCTTTTAAAGAAGGCAGTACTATACAGTGTTAATAAACCACACCTGATCATGGTACTCATTTAACTTTCCTTGTGTGCCATTTCCATGTGAATGGGATCAATTACAGTGTTTTCTTTTCTGACTCATTTATTGAGCAAATGACAAAAGAACTGTACATTATTTTATGAATAGGGTCAGGAGAGAGAATTATCTTTTCTAAGAGATAGCAAGCCCTTGAACATTGAAAAGAACTATTATATTGAAAGCTTTGATATTTTGTCCTGGCAGGTTGATTAACTTTTCCTGCTTCCAAATAATATAAATCATAAAAGGCATTGCTGAATATGGATATAGAGCACATTTTAAGTTAATAATCCTAGTGGTTTTATAATAATGCTTACTAAGCATTCACTTAAAAAGAAAGTTTTGGGTTTATGGCAAATCAGGACCTGTTGATAGACATGATTTAAAATCCTTACTCTGTCATAGGAATTCTGGCTTCTTGATACGTTCTGATAGAAAGTAGAATTTTAGATTTGCTTATTTGATTAGCCTACTTAAATGTTAAAACATCTTGAATATTTATTTAGTTTTTGCACTGCTGGTGATTGAACCCAGGGCCATGTACCTGCTAGGCAGGTGCTTTCCCACTGAGCTGCATTCTTAGCTCTTTAAGCATTTTGTAGTAAAGCACTTTTCCCCCCCTTCTTTTAAACATATAGACTATGTTCAGAGTCCTTGGATTCTGCTTTAAATGTGCTGGCTCGAGCATTGGAAAACAATAAAGACAATCCAGAAATTTGGTGTCATTACCTCAGATTGTTTTCAAAAAGAGGAACAAAGGATGAGGTGCAGGAAATGTGTGAAACAGCTGTTGAATATGCTCCTCATTATCAAAGTTTTTGGACGGTGAGTAGAAAAGATAACAGTCACAGGGTTGAGGTATATATATAAATTTATAACATCTTAAATATTGACATGTACTTTTTTTTTTAGTCTTTTGGATACAGGGTCTCCCTTTAGTCCTAGCTGGCCAGGAGCTCGCTCTGTAGACCAGGCTGGCCTTGAACTCACAGAGATCTACCTGCCCCTGCCTCCCAAGTGCTGGGACTAAAGGCCTGCGACACCACTACACCCAGCAAAATATTGACACGTACTTTAAATAGATGGTAGTTTTTTTTTCTGGATATAAATTTACTAACTGACTTTCAGGTTTCATTCATTTCTGTCAGGATAAATTTTTATTAAATAAGAGAAAATATATTTAATGGCGACAATGATTATTTTGGTTCAGTTTATTGGTAAGGACAAAATATAAAATGATTAGGAATTAAATTATTACAAAGTTTTAATTTTGGCAAAGTTTGTAGATTTTGTAAAACATGAAAATTTTAGTTAAAAATTTTTTTTTCCTGTTGCATAAAATTGTGAGTTCTGGGAAATAGTTCAGGAGTGTGCAAATGATGTAATGATTTTCCTTATATTTGTTTGACAGAAATTGATTGATTGATTTTTTTTTTTTTTTTGAGATAAGATCTCCCTGTAGCCCCACCTGGCCTGGAACTTCTTATGCAAACCAGGCTGGCCTCCATCTCACAGTGATCTTCCTGCCTCTGCCTCTAAGAGCTGGGATTAAAGGTCTATGCCACCATGCCCAAAATTGTAGTTTTTTGGGACTTTTTTTTTTTGTTTTTTTTTTTGTCTTTTTGAGACAGATTTTCCTTCCAGCTGTCCTGAACTCAATCTTTAGACCAGGCTGGTCTGACTACACAAGATCCACCTGCGCTCTTGCCTCGGCCTCTGCCTCCCTGAGTGCAGGATTAAAGGTGTGGCCACCACCCCAGCAATAGTATTCTAATCCAGATTCTATTCTTAAAGTTGTAAATAGTCTTACACCTAAAAAACACAAGTTTTTGTAATTAAAAACATAACTTTTTGGATTCCATCTGGTCTTGTGATTTAGAGAAGCTAAGTGAAATTGCTTTCAGGGATAATTTAAGATATTTGATTTGATTTCATGTCATTTTTACTTTCTAGTCTATGACAGGAGAAATCTAGATTATATGAGCAAAAATGGTTTATACATTTTGTAGTTATTATTTTATGTGAAATTGGTAATATATGAATTCAGATAGCGTTTGTTTATTTTTTGTTTTTTGGTCTTTATTGAGACAAGCTTCCCTTAGTTCCTACTTGTCCAGGGAACTCACTTTGTAGACCAAGCCCTGGCCTCAAACTCAGATCCTCCTGAGTCTGGGACTTAAAGGTGGTGTGTGCCACCACCCCTAATGAGGTGCAATCTTTTTTTTTTTTGTTTTTCATTTACCAGATAGGCTTTTTTTTTTTTTTTTTAATGTGATGCTTTGTGTATTTCATACATCATTTTCCAATTCAGTTCACTAGGCATTCTATCCCCTATCCCTTCCCCACCCGCACCCCGTACCCATCCCAGATCATGCAATTCTGCTGTAGAACTTTTTGGCATATTCTGTTTTTTTTTTGTTTTATTGCACATTTTTTTTTTTTAACATAAGTATAATTTGTGATACAAGCATCCTTTCATGTAAAACCAGTTTGTGAGCAGTTGTGCCCAAACCCACACAGCTCATGGGTCCCACCATCCAGCAGGGGGGGCTTGTATGTTCAATCAAGTTGATCAAATGAGTGTCCAGTCTATATTGTTGTAGTTTCACCATTCACCCCAATCGCAGCCCTTACATTCTACCGTGCCCCCTCTTCCGCAGATTGTTCTCTAGGCTTAGAAAAGGGGCACAGGTGGATGAGAAGCAAAACAGTCTACTTTCTCTGGAGCTGTTGTCTATGAGGTAGCATCTTAATGAAAGATGAAAATTTGCAGTTTTAGTTTATTCCTATTAAGCAAGATTAATTATGTAAACTTTTTTGGTTAGTTTCTACATCTAGAAAGCACCTTTGAAGAAAAAGATTACGTTTGTGAGAGAATGGTGGAGTTTCTGATGGGCGCAGCCAAGCAGGAAACATCAGATATTCTGTCCTTTCAGCTTTTAGAGGCTCTTTTGTTTAGAGTTCAGCTACACATATTTACTGGAAGATGTCAAAGTGCACTAGCAATTTTACAGGTAAACATTTATTATAGTATATAATTTCATTTTGGAGACTGTGTAAAGGTCTGAGGCATGGCTAGAATTGTTTAATGGTAAAACATAGGCTTTGGATTTGAATCCTTGTTTTATCTAATTCCATCAAGTTGTATGACATTTCCACATTTGTTTCATACAATCTTTTTTTAGAGTTATTCCATGGAAATAATCTTTCATGGAAAGATTGTGTATTAGGTACCTGCCAGATAAACCTCAGAATAAAAACTCTAAAAGAATTAGTCCCTAGTAAAAGTCATGTCTATTGATAAGGGTTTGGGGGAGGCTAGCTTTTTTTAGTCTTGAAATTTTTCTTTAAAAATTTGATGCTCAGTCGTTAATGGCACTGGCTTCTCTTAGAGAGGACCTGGGTTTGGTTTTCCATACCCATATGACAGCTAACAACTGCCTGTAACTCCAATTCCAGGGAATCCAATACTCTATTTTGCCTTCTTTGGGCATTGTGTGCATGTGGTACACATACATGTAAGCAGAATACTCATAGACATTAAAAAAAACAAAACAAACAAAACTTTTTTTTTACTTAGGTATTTAACTGTCACTTTAAAGAAGAGAACAATTTCATTCTTTAGATTTGAATCTTATTGTGAACAGGAACCATTTTTAAAAACAAAAAAGCACTTCAATTTATTTTTTTCATTTTACCTAGAATGCATTAAAATTGGCTAATGATGAAATAGTAGCTGAATACCTTAAAACAAATGATCGATGTTTGGCATGGCTGGCCTACATACATCTTATTGAATTCAACATTCTCCCTTCAAAATTTTATGATCCATCTAATGCTAATCCTTCAAGAATTGTTAGCACAGAACCATTTATAATGCCATGGCAAGCAGTTCAAGATGTAAAAACTAATCCTGACCTGTTATTAGCAGTTTTTGAAGGTAAGTAATGTTCATAAATTATAACATCAACCATTACAAATTACAACACCAATGTTTAGAACATCATTTTTTATTATCATTCTCTATAAAGAGTATATTCAAGTTGTAATTTCAATTTCTTCCCTAAATATTTTTTTAATTATTGATTTAGATAGATGGTCGTTGAATCTATGAAAATGAAAACTACATTGCATGAATTATTTTTTAAATTATGGTAGAACATGTTAGTTACAAGTATTGTTAATAAATACATGTGTATCTGTGAACGCATAGACACACACTTATTGATAATGTAGGTTGTAGGTTAAAGGAATTGATTGAGAGAAACAGGTTTGCTTGTTATTTTGTTGTTCTGGCAGTCCATTAATATAGAAGCTTAAAAGGGTATGTTTTACCTTTTCATTTAGTTAGTATTTTCTCTGTTAATCAATTCATATATCTACCATAGAACACTTGAGAAGCTGTAAGCAAGTTGGTTGTGGTGGTACATGCCTTTAATCCCAGCACTTGAGAGGCAGAGGCAGAGATAGGCAGATCTCTGTGAGTTCAAGGCCAGCCTGGTCTACATAGTAAGTTCCAGGCCAGCTGGGGCTATAGGGAGACCTAGTCTCAAAAAAAAAAAAAAAAAAATGAAAGCTTGTTCCTACCTAAAAATAAATATATAACTCAATCAGAAGATGTATGCATTTGACATAATTACTAAGTATATAAGGCCATATGTACAATGTATTAGAGAAACAAGAATCTGATTTATAGAATTATTTAGCACAAATCCTGAACACAAAAGTGAGAGATTACTGCAGGTTGGCACATTCAAGGAAGGCTTCATAAAAGAACTGAGAGTTGGAACTGAGCTTTGAGAGTCGGCCTTGCTAAGGAAGCAGAGCTGCGCCTCTCTGTGTTTTCTAGGGGCTTTTGATGAATTCCTGCAATTTACTAACTCACTATATAATCCAGTGAAGAAAGGAAGGTCATTCCTGTTAGAGGAGCTAGGTAAACGAAAAACAACAAAGTGTTGATAAGAATTTCTACAATGAATTTGAAGATAAATTGAAGGAAAGTCCTTACAAAATGAATTCTGGGGCTGGAGAGGTGTCTCAGTGGTTAAGAGCACTTGCTGCTCTTTCAGAGGATGGGGGTTTCCAGCACCTACATTGAGGCTCACAACCATCTGTAAATCCAGTTCTAGGGAATTCTCTTCTGGCTTCTTGGGGAATTACATGTACATGGGGTACATGCAGGCTAAACACTACATATTTTAAAACATGCAGGGAAAATAAGAGTGACTATTTTGCTAGAAAAGATTAAGCTTGTTTAGTGGCTTGTTGACACATTTGTAAGGTCTTTCCAGATGTTGTAGACTTGAATAGAAGAGAAATTTTAGTTCATAGAAGGCAAACCAATAGAAGATGATTGCTAGAAGTGTGGTATAGGAAAAAGTAACACAGGGCTGGTGAGAGGGTTCAGCAGATAAAGGCACTTGCTGCCAAGCCTGAAGACCTGAGTTCAATGGCTAGGATCCACATATGCAAAGAGAATGAATTCCTAAGTTGTCCTCTCACCTCCACATAGCATGTTCACATACACGTGATACACATGGATGCACAAATAAGTAAATAAATGTGATTATTATTATTATTATTATTTTTTTTTTGGTCTTTTCGAGACAGGGTCTCCCTGTAGCCCCAGCGGCCTGGAACTCACTGTGTAGACCAGTCTGGCCTTGAACTCATAAAGATCCGCCTGTCTCTGCCTCCCAAGTGCTAGGATTAAAGGCGTGCGCCACCATGCCCGGCTATTATTATTATTTTTTAGACAGGGTCTCCCTCTATCCCCAGCTGGCTTGGAACTCACTCTGTAGACCAGGCTGGCCTTGAACTCATAGAGATCTGCCCACCTCTGTGAGTGCTAGGATTAAAGGCATGCACCACCACACCCAGCTTAAAGATGATTCTTAGCTGCCTTGTGGGTGCTGGGAATCGAACCCGGGTTCCCAGCAAGAGCAGTCTGTGCTCTTAACCACTGAGCCATCTCTCCAGTCCCTAGTGACATATTAAGTTATTGCAAAGAGATGTATTGGAGGACAGATAAAATTCCAGAGAAGAAGAGAAAATAATCATAGCTGATTTCTAGGCTTTAAAGAGAAAAACAAAAGTAATAGTAATAAAAAACTAGTAAGTCACAAAGACTAAATGTGGCATTAGTATTTTTGAGCGAGATTTGGTTGGCTATCTTAAGTGGAAGTGGTAGTTGGCAGGTGAAAATAAAGTTGACCTTAAGTAAGCATTTATGGATAGCTCAATGGATTTGAGGATTATAAACACAGAAGTTATTTTTTTTTAATTTTATGTGTACGAGTGTATTGCCTGCACGAATGTTAAGTCCACCCATGTCATACAGTGCCTGGGATCTCAGGAGAGGGCATTGGATTCCCCTGGAACTGGAGTTAGTACGGTTGAGTGCTGGGAATTTAACCAGTGTCCTCTGCAAGAGCAGGCGGTGCTCTTAACCACTGAGCCATCTCTCCAGTCCCAGAAGTTATTTATTTATTTATTTTTTAATTTTTTAAATTAATTTTATTTCTGTATGTGTATGAATGTACTGTCTGCATGCAAGTTTGTGCACCCGTGTCGTGCAATGTCGCAGAGGTCAGAAGAGGGAATCGGATTCCCCTGGAACTGGAGTTCTCCTGGAATCGGAGTTTCAGACGGTTCTCGGCCGCCATGTGGGTGCTGGGGATCGAACCCGGGTCCTCTGCAAGAGCGGTCGGCGCTCTTAACCGCTAGGCCAGAAGTTATTTATTATAGGTACTTTATGGTTTTTAATGTGCTCTCATTGTAAACTATTCAGTATAGGTCGAGCATCCCTAATTTGGTCAAAGCTGAAATGCTCCAAAGTTTAAATCTGAAAGTTCTTGAGTACTGACTTGGCTAGGATGATGTCATAAATGGTAAATCCGTACCTGATCTCATATAATATGGTCATACTCAAAACACGGATGAATCTTGGGCATGGTGGCACATGCTTTAATCCTAGCACCCGAGAGGCAGAGGCAGGTGAATCTTTCTTTGTGAGTTCAAGGCCAGCCTAGTGTACACAGCGAGTTCCAGGACAGCTGGGGCTACAGGGAGACCCTGTCTCGAAAAGACAAACAAACAAAAAACCAGGTGAATCAAAGCTACTGTGTTAAATTACCTTCAGGTATGTCTATAAGGTTTATATTGAGCACAAATGAATGTTGTGTTCAGATTTGAGTCCCTTACCCAAGAGAGATCTCATTATGTATGTACAAATATTCCAAAATCTGGGGTGGGGGGAACTACCCCATATCTGAAATCCTTAGGAATCCTAAAAATCCTTAAGAAGACTAAATACCTTTGAAGTATTTTCTTTGAGAGAATGAAATTTAAGGCATAGCAGTAAGGAGTGAAAGGGAGACTTAATATCTATGAATGAACCTAAGAAGAAATAAAAATCTCTTGGAACCACAACCAAGGAGAAATATTTTAAAAGGGAAAGGTTGAGGTTGTGGAATCAGTGGTAGAACACAGTATATTCAAAATGCTCTGGGTTTAATTCCACACCCCAAAAGGGGAAGTACATCAGTATCACGTGCTAATCAAATAAAATGAGAATGGATATTGCTAAGTTTAGTTGGTTATAAATCCATATAAGTTTACTTACAGATTATATTAAGAACTTAGTTTAGAGTGATGACACTTAACTCCATACTTCTGGCACATTATACCAGTACTGGGAAAAGAAGAAATGCTGCTGGTTGTGGAAAGTCAAACATTGTAGAGTGGACACTGGTAAGATCAGTTGAAGGACTCGTTACAAGGGAAAAATATTATTTGAAGGAGGAGTAAGGGAAGGATCTGGTTTGGGGCGGGGGAGGGAATACTTAAATAGCCATGCAACAGCAGAGAAAGACCTCCTTTGAAATGATCAGAGAAAGATGGAAAGATAATTTTATGATTCTGTTTTTGGATTGAGTTTTAAAGAAATTCTGGATAATTACAGATATTGTTGAAGTAAAAACATAGATAAATGTGGGATCTCAATATCAGATGTTTCTTCTCTTCCTAGGAAAAGTAAGGATTTTAGGAATCTGAAGATATCTGAGATGGATCATTTGTGTAAATGCTAAGAGTTCAGTGAAGACAAAAAAGGGGATGCTAGACAAACAAAGGGATAGGATTTTTTTTTTCCTTTTGGTCATTGATCTCTTAGAATTGATATAGCATAGTCAAATAATTGTATGTTTGTTTGGTTCATCTTGTGTTTTTTGATAGATGCAGTGAAGGCTTGTACAGATGAGAACCTTACCAGTGGGGAGAGAATAGAGGTCTGCCTTCCACTTTACACAAACATGATTGCTCTGCACCAGCTCCTAGAGAGGTAAAACTTAACAAGCACCAATACTAATTCTGTTAAAAATTGATCTTTTTAGAAGAGTGTTTAGCCATTCTTTTTCTTGTTAAGGTTTGAGGCAGCAGTGGAACTTTGTAAATGTTTATTGGAATCATGTCCCGTGAACTGCCAGTTATTGGAAGCCCTTGCTGCTTTATATTTGAGAACAAATCAGTATGATGAAGCCAGATTGGTGTGGCTTAGTGCATTTGAAAATAATCCGCAGAATGCAGAGATTTTTTATCATATGTGCAAATTCTTCATCTCACAGGTGAATAATGACTCATAAATCTTAAATACAATGTTTTTGTGTTTGGAATATTTATCAATATGCCCTTGATCCTTTTGCCCTTTGTAGGTCACTGGTAGATTTCCCTTCTCTTACTGCCATAGTTCTACCATTCCATGTAGAAATCTTTAAGAACACAAGCTGGGTTACTCATATTTGCAGCCAAAATCTGTACTTCATTACCAAATGTGATAGCTCCTATCACATTTGGGTGGAATTTGAGCTTGTGGCAATAATTAGATAAATTGCTTAATGGTTGGTTGAGTTTAATTCAGAGGTGTTCTAGATTCTATGTCTGTAATAAAATACCCCCAACAAAATACAGCTTAGGGGAGAAAGGGTTTATTTTCCATAACAATTCCTAGTCCATTACTTCAGGGAAAGTCAAGGTAACAACTTTGAAGCAGCTAGTCACACATTCACAGCACAGAGAGAAATGATTGCATGTGTACTTGTTAGTGCTCACTTTGCTCTCCACACTTTAACACATTCGGTATCCTCTGCCAAAGGAACAGTGCTGGTGCTGCCCACAGTGGGCTGGATCTTTCCTCATCAAATAACAATCAAGCTGCCTCCCACAAGCCAACCTGATCTAGACAGTCCTTTCATTGAGATTCTTTTTTTCAGGTGATTCTAGTTTTATGTCAAGTTGACAATTAGAATCAGCCATCACAAGAAGTGACAATATGGAAATTTGTTAAATGTTTTCCAAACCTATATATTCTCTCCCCCATCTAACCCAAGAAATGTAATCTAATCAATGATTTTTAAAAAGGATTTTCCTCTTTTCAAACATTTTTATTAAACATTATAAGCCTGATGTATTTTTTTCTCTTTTAAATAGAACCAAGACGATAATCTTCTTCCATTTTTGCGGAAATTTATTGCATCCTTCTTTAAGCCTGGATTTGAGAAGTACAGTGATTTGGATTTATTTCGGTAAATTGTAGAACTTTTGATTTGAAGAAGAAAAAGAGAGAATGTCAATGGAAAGATAAGTTGTGTGTGTGTGTGTGTGCGTGCGCATGTGTGTGCACTGTGTGCGCGCTCGCACGCTGCTTACATTTCAGCTGACTGTTTTGCACTTGAGGACCTGCTTACAGAACTGTTAAGAGCGCAGCAGTGTAAGTAGAATAATCAAGATGGAGGCAAGATATGAAATGCCTCTGTGGATTTTGGATCAAGACACCATATGCATAGTAAGACTTATTGTAACTTTTCCATTTTTTTTTTTAATTCAATTTTATGTGTATGAGTATTTTGCCTGCATGTATATGTGTACCATGTGCTGGCATGTCCACAGAGGGCAAAATGTCCAGGCATTAGATTCCCTGGAACTGGAGTTATAGATGGTTGTTAGTCATGTGGGTGTTCAGAACTGAACCCAGGTTCTCTGTAAGAGCAGCCAGCACTCCTAACTACTCAGCTATTTCTCCACCCCCACATTTAGTTTGTTAATTGTTGCTTTCTGTTACAATTAATTATCCTGATTTTGGGGTTGGGGGAGGGTTGTTTGACATGGTAATCTAAAGAAGATTTTCAAAATTTGCCTTTCTCTTATTTCTAAAGTATTTACTCTCTAGCCCCTGAAATGTTAAGTTTTAAAGGATTTTTTTTTCTCATCCATCAGTTTTTCACTAGCTCTATATTATCTTGGTTTTGCTGAGAGTTCTGTTCCAATATTAAGGGATCACCTCAGATCATGAAGAATGATTTTGGAGAAGACCCTTCCTTCCTCCTTCCTCATTTCTCTGTAGCAGAATAGCAACCCTTTCTTTTTTTGGTATTTTTTTGAGACAGGGTTTCCCTTTAGTCCCAGCTGGCCTGGAGCTCACTTTGTAGACCAGGCTGGCCTTGAACTCACAAAGATCCACCTGCCTCTGCCTCTGCCTCTGCCTTCTGCCTTCTGCCTTCTGCCTTCTGCCTTCTGCCTTCTGCCCTCTGCCCTCTGCCCTCTGCCCTCTGCCCTCTGGCCTCTGCCTCTGCCTCAAGTGCTGGGATTAAAGGCGTGTGCCACCATGCCCTCTGCCCTCTGCCCTCTGCCTCAAGTGCTGGGATTAAAGGCGTGTGCCACCATGCCCGCTGCAAACCTTTTTTCTATTTATTTATTTATTTATTTATTTATTTATTTATTTATTTATTTATTTATTTATTTCTGTATGTGTATCAATGTACTGTCTGCATGCAGGTCTGTGCACCTGTGTCGTGCAATGCCGCGGAGGTCAGAAGAGGGTCTCGGATTCCCCTGGAACTGGAGCTCTCCTGGAATCGGAGCCTCAGACGGCTCTCGGCCGCCATGTGGGTGCTGGGGATCGAACCCGGGTCCTCTGTAAGAGTGGTCAGCGCTCTTAACCGCTAGGCCATCTCTCCAGCCCCCAAACCTTTTTTCTTAAGAGCAACTATATTTTAGGTTTTCAGACCATATGTTTTGATTATTTATCCTACACAGCTGTGCTGTTATAGGGGGGAAAAAGCCCCCTTAGGCAGTATGCAAATAAATGGGTGCGGCTATATTCCAGGAAACTTTTATTTATTAAAAAAAGGCAAAACTTAAAAAAAAAAAATAGGCAAAACTTATTGATTCTAACAGAAATAGCATCAAGAAGAAAATATTTTATGATTTCCTCTGTTATTCCATGATAGATCAAGAGAAGAATGACCTTCCCTAATAGAGCCTTTAAAATTTTTACATTTTTTTAAATGAAAAAAGTTGTTGAATTTCTGTGCATTCCATATAATACATCTTGATAATATTTAAACCCCTCTCCTATCTGTACCCTCTCATAGTGCTGCCCTGCCGCCGCCCCCCCCATTTCATGTAGTTCACATTTGTTAAGGCCTATTGAGTCAAGTTTGTGTTTCCAAACATCCCTTGGTGTGAATCCATCCACTGAATGTCTCCTTAAAGAAGACCACCTCTCTCTCACCAAGCAGAGATCAGTTACCAGTAGTTCCTCAACTAATGGGACTTCTTGACTATTTCCCCACTTCTATGCTGGGTTTTTGCTTTGAGTTTAAATACACATCCTGTGCATTGCTATAAGTTCATATGAGCAAGTTGCCAGCCACCTAGAAAGCTTATATTTTCTTGTCATCTGTCACCCCTGGCTGTCTTACAGTCTTTTTACCCCCTCTTTGGCAATGGTCCCTGAGCCCTGGGTGGGAGAGGTTTAATATAGTCCTATCCAGGTCAGACTTTAATTTTAATGTGTGTGTGTGTGTGTGTGTGTGTGTGTGTGTCTTTGTGTCTTTGTGTAGATTTGTGTACATGTTTACAGTGCCTTGTGAAGGCAGGAGAGTGCATTAAATCTCCTGGAATTGTAGTGACAGGCAGTTTTGAGGTGTTGGGAACTTCCCCTTCAAGAGCAGCTAGAACTCTTAAATAACAAGCCATCACTCACACCCCCTCCAAAAAACATTCTTATAGAAAATACTGATGAGTGGAAATAAAATCTTGTTTTTATATATTTTTTAGGTACTACCTTCCCACTCTTCTTTCTACTCCATTACAGTATAGCAGTGTTCTAGGAAGTCAGATTTTTTTTTTAAATCCAGATTTTAAAAAAGTAAATAGTCCAGGGCTAGAGAGATGGCTCAGTGGTTAAGAGCACCAACTGCTCTTGCAGAGGACCTGGCGGCTAAGAACTGTCTTTAAGCTGGGTGTAGTGGTGCACGCCTTTAATCCCAGCACTGAGGAGATAGAAGCAGGTGGATCTGTGTGAGTTCAAGGCCAGCCTGGTATACAGAGTGAGTTTCAGGCCAGCTGGAACTATAGGGAGACCCTGTCTAAAAAAAAAAAAAGTAAATGGTCCACTAACCAGAATTTTTATAAGCTTGGATCTTCACATCTGTGAATTAATTAACTTAGTAATTTTAGTACCTTCCTCTGCTACATCAACATCAATATTTTAATTTTTTTTCATTTATTTGTTTGTGTATATGAATGTACTGTCTACATGTAGGTTAGTGTACCCATGTCGTGAATTGCTGCAGAGGTCAGAAGAGGGTGTCGGATTCCCCTGGAACTGGAGTTAAAGACGGTTCTCAGCCACTGTGTGGGTGCTGGGGATCGAACCCAGGTCCTCTGCAAGAGCAGTTGGCGTTCTTAACTGCTAGGCCATCTCTCCAGTCCCCAACATCAATTTTTTTTTTTTTTTTGGTCTTTTTGAGACGGTCTTCCTATAGCCCCAGCTGTCCTGGAACTCACTCTGAAGACCAGGCTGGCCTTGAACTCACAAAGATCTGCCTGCCTCTGCCTCCCAAGTGCTAGGATTAAAGGCGTGCACCACCACGCCCAGCTAAACGTCAATATTTTAAATACAGTTATAAGCTAATCCATTTTAAATGCAATTCATGGGAAAAAAGTATACTATAAGAAATTCATGGAGCTGGAGAGATGGCTCAGTGGTTAAGAGTGCTGACTGCTCTTGCAGAGGACCTGGGTTTGATTCCCAGCATCCACATGGCAGCTAAGAACTGCCTCTAAGCCAGGGGTGGTAGTGCACGCCTTTAATCCTAGCACTTGGGAGGCAGAGGCAGAGTTCAAGGCTGGCCTGATCTACAGAGTGAGTTCAAGGCCAGCTGGGGCTATAGGGAGACCCTGTCCCCCCCCCCCCAAAAAAAAAAAAAAAGAAATTCAGAGATTACTTCCCTAAGCCCTATTTTCTCCCCCTTTTAAGATGGGTTAGTTTAAGTTTTCAAACTTGGACAAAAACTGGTTCTGGTTTTCTCTTGGACACAAAGATAATTGGTATGCCACATTTTGCCTTTAGAAACCATCTTGATGTTAGTTTAATTAAACAGTAAAAAACAGGACCAATGGCTGGGCATGGTGGCGCAAGACAGAGGCAGGCGAGTCTCTGTGAGTTCAAGGCCAGCCTTATCTACATAGTTCCAGGACAGCCAGAGCTATAGGGAGACCGTCTCAAAAAGACCAAGAAAAAAACAAAACAAACAAAACAGGACCAGTGAAAATTTGGAATTGAATTTTCAACCTTTTGTGGCATTTAATATAAAGATGAAAAATGATTTCCATTTGTTTTAAGTCAATTTGAATATTAAGAGAATTCCTGGACCCTTACTTGGATTAATTCACTTCAAGGAAGTTACCCTAGAGAGTATATAGTCTTACATAGATTTGCATAGATTAGATTTAAGATGATTTCAGTTTTCAGTGGAGGAAACTAAATGGCTCAGGGAATGCAGCCAAGTATGATAGTAAGGATAACCTGACTACTGTATGTCCTGTTTATTTTGTTTGCTTCCTTTCTGAAAGCAAGACTGACCATTAAAACTTTCTCCTTTCAATCTTTAAAATCCCAATATAAATGATTGTACTAGATTGCCCTTTCAAGATTAGATGAAGATATCGGTAAAAGTATGAGATTTAAATAGATACAAATACATCAGCTGTTTAGAACCTTTAATGTCCTATTATATTTATATTACATTACATCTTCAGTTCAGAGTATTTCTCAACTTTTTTTGATCACAGATCTCTTTTTATAAATGCCTCTAGGCCAGTGTGTTATTTGCTACTATGTCAAAATTAAGCTTCCATAGGGGTAGGGGTGTGTGTGTGTGTGTGTGTGTGTGTGTGTGTGTGTGTGTTGTGAAAGATTTCAGATACAGGCTTTCTAAAGTATGTTGTCCCTAATAGAAAAAGTATACATTTTATGGAAATTTCAGATACCTGGTAGTCTCATTTCATCTTTTGTATTTTTTTTTCTTTTTACCCTGAGTTGGCTCAGACTCCAATTCAAATCATCTTTTGTATTTTTAGCTGGCTTTGAATTTTTAATTAGATGATTTGTTTAATTGAGGGATAGGATTAAATATTAAAAAATTTCAGGAAGGTGTTTATACTGGCAGAAAAGTAAAATTTTGAGTAAACATCGTCCTAGGAAAAGTTCATTCTTTTGTAAATATATTTCAGTTAAATTGAAACTCAGAATTTTCCTTATTTGTGGTCATAATCCATGTATGCCTAGGTATAATTTCATATAATGTAGGTTTTTCTTCTTTCAGATATCTCTTAAATATCCCAGGACCACTTGACATTCCAGCCTGTTTATGTAAAGGGAATTTTGATGATGACATGTTTAACAACCAAATTCCTTATCTGTGGCTGATATACTGGTGAGACATTTGACTCATTGTGGAGCAAAACATTGCGTACTAGGCCCATCTTTGATACTTACTTCCAAATTATACTATTTTTAAAAAGTCACTGAAACAAAATTAAAGAAATGCTTGGGTTTATATTTACTAAAAAAGGAAGATTAAGCCGGGCGTGGTGGCGCACGCCTTTAATCCTAGCACTAGGGAGGCAGAGGCAGGTGGATCTTTGTGAGTTCAAGGCCAGCCTGGTCTACAGAGTGAGTTCCAGGACAGCTGGGGCTACAGAGAGACCCTGTCTCGAAAAGACCAAAAAAATAAAAAAAAGATTAAAATAATTTCATTGTAATATATGTAATAGTTGAAGTATGCTTTGTCATCCTTTCACCTAATGCATTTGAACTGTAGACATGTTTTCCATCATTTCTTAAACAGCCTTTGTCATCCTCTTCAATCAAGTGTTAAAGAGACAGTGGAAGCATATGAGGCAGCATTAGGAGTGGCCATGAGGTCTGATATAGTGCAGAAGATTTGGATGGAGTAAGTTTTGTTTCTCTTAAGAATGGGATTTTTTTAGAGTAAACAACATATGGTGGGGGAAAGGGTGGTCAGCTTTTGGTGAGTTACTGGCTTAATTATTCTAAATGTACTATTATTCCAATTCTAAATTATTCTAAAATACGGTATTTTTCTTTTGGCAGTTACCTTGTCTTTGCCAATAATAGAGCTGCTGGATCCAGAAACAAAGTCCAAGAATTCAAATTTTTTACTGATTTAGTGAATAGATGTTTGGTTACAGTCCCTGCCCGATACCCCATCCCTTTTAGCAGTGCTGATTATTGGTCCAACTATGAATTTCATAATCGGGTAAGAACTTACATTTTTTTCTTTAGATGTTCATGTACAACAAAGGGCCTTTGTAAAACTACTCTTAGAAATCAAGAGAGCTTTTCCTGGACCACTATCCCCACCTTCACTGTTAATCTTGTCGGTAATTCTTACCTCTTCAAAGTATAGGAATGGTGCCATGTCAGGCTCTCTAAGCATCAACATATACATTGTAGATGCTCTTTTTGCTAATGTTCTTTCTTTTTTTTTTTTTTTTTCTTTTTCGAGACAGGATCTCCCTGTAGCCCCAGCTGTCTTGGAACTTACTCTGTAGACCAGGCTGGCTTTGAACTCACAAAGATCCACCTGCCTCTGCCTCCCAAGTGCTAGGATTAAAGGCGTGCACCACCACGCCCGGCTGTTGGTAATGTTCTTTCAAACAGATAATAGTCCTCCTGAGTGCTGGGATTAAAGGTGTGTGCCACCATGCCCTGCTCTTCAGTTATTCTTTATCCCAGGAATTAAACCACTTTGTGGACATTTTGTGAGCAAGATGGTTAGGTCTTATTAGCCCTATGGCCTGCCCAGTAATAGAATTGAAACTGGTCTTCTTTCTGGCTTCTTGTCAGGGCTGTGCCCATGGCTCTCAACACTAGACCATATTTTCTAATTCATATTAGGAAGTCACTGATATAATTAATTGTATGGACTATGACCCATCATATGTTATTATAATTTGTACATTCGTGTCTCAGAGACTTTTTTGTTTTTCTCATTAAAACCCATAGGTAGTTAGATCTCTACTTTTATTGCATTCATTTTCCCTCCCTCAACCTTCACAGGTTATTTTCTTTTATTTGAGCTGTGTTCCAAAGACCCAGCATTCCAAAACCTTGGAACGGTTTTGCTCAATTATGCCAACCAATTCTGGACTTGCACTGAGGTAAGGCAAAATAAAATGTTTTGGTTCTCAGCCCTTCATAGAAAATTATTCTTGAAAACTTGATAAAACCATTTAAGTTCTATTATTTCGTGATAGATATAGACTTCTTTGATCTCAGACTTGTTAAGTCATATTCATTGTTAAGTCATATACACTGGAAAAGCCAGTGTAAAAATCTGGTTACTTTAGAAAACTGTAGTTTGTTAAAGGGAGCAGATAATTCAGATAACTTCACTTGTATTCCCCAAGAACATACTATTTGTCATAAGCACATATATTATAAGCAGTAAGCCCATTTTACACATCAGAAGAATATTAAGAGATTTTCACATGTGAGTTATTCTCAAATATATTGCTTGTACTGGAATCTCATGAGATGTTCATTTAAAACTGAGATTCGTAAACTTGAAGCCTCATTTAAAACTGAGATTCGTAAACTTGAAGCCTCAAACCCTATTTGAGCACTGATCTAGGAATTTCCTTAGAATAAGGGAACTTCTGAGCACTTAATTTGTGGTTTTTCAGCTCTGGTAGAGTAAGCATTCTTTTTTTTCTTTCATTTTCTTGGGGAGATATATATATATATTTGTTTTAAGACAGGGTCTTCTTGTAGCCCCAGATATTCTGGAACTCACTGTGTAGACCAGGCTGGCCTGGAACTCAAAGAAATCCACCTGCCTCTGCCTTAGTGCTGGGATTAAAGCTGTTCACCACCACACCCAGCGAGCAAACATTCTTTTACTCTGAAAAATTAAACTTTTTTTTTTGGTGTTTTTGAGATAGAGTCTCCCTGTAGCCCAGTTGGTCTGGAACTAGCTCTGTAGACGAGGCTGGCCTTGAACTCACAAAGATCTGCCTGCCTCTGCCTCCCGAGTACTGGGATTAAAGGCGTGCGCCACCAGGCCCAGCCTGAAAAATTAAACTTTTAATTCATAAAGGGACCTAAACACAGAAATGCTTCAACTTCAGCTTGTGCAGCTGTTCCCATTGCATTGTGTCTTAACTAGTAACTAGCCTCTTTTATACTTTATAAGATGCCTAAAGTGCTTCTCAAATATTCCTTTGTGTCTTGAACTATTTATATTCTACATGTCATGTATATGAGATATATGATGTAAGTCTAAAGAACAGTTCAACAATTTAAGTTTATTAGCAAATTAGCCATGTTCTCTAATTTCTTAGCAACTGTGTTAGTCCAGAATGTAATAAAAATTTTAATTAGGAAAATCATCTTTGATAAATATGTGGAACAGAAAATGTGATTTCATTTTTGACTTGTTTCTGATAAGCCTTTTAGAGCCTGGGTAGTTTAATTGTGAGTAAAGACCCACTCTTTTGTTTTGGTACTTACAGTTATCCCTATCTTTTTTTTTTTTCCCCCTAGGTGAATAAGAGTTTAACAGTCATTATATTTATTTTACTTATAGAAACATTCAAGATTGAATGTACTTTAAGAAAGAAAAAATAACTTTAAAAAATTGCGTTAGTGTATTAAGTCATTACCTTAAAAACATTTGGGGTAGAGTGGGCCATAGTGAAAGTCTTTCATTGTTTGCAGGAATACATGTTTTTTTTTTGTTTTGTTTTGTTTAAGTTCGTTGACGATTAACATAGAATTTGATGGACTTCCTGATAGTTAGCACATTCTTATCCCAGGACAGTTGTCATAAGATACATTCTCTAAATATTTGCTGAATATCCTTGATAAACCAACCTCTCTCTATACTTTATCATGCATTCTATTCATAGAGCACATTCGGGGGCCCCTATACTTTCAGTGCTTTGTTCATTTTCCTGAATGTACTTTGCAGGCTACTTCAACATGAATGGGAAGAAAGCAACGTTCAGATTCTGAAACTTCAAGCCAAGATGTTTACATATAATATCCCAACATGCCTGGCCACCTGGAAAATGTAATGCAACAATCATGTACATGTTTTTATAGCTATTGCTTTTATTTGTAAGGTTTGCTCCAGACAGGTAAATCTGAAATGGCGTTTATTTTTTCCTCTCTAGACGGATCTCTAAATATAGATTTGTTTGGGGCACTACTGTGGTTTACTACCTAGTGTGAGTGAATGTTCATGAACAGTTATTTCTAAAATAAAAAAGGATAGCCTTTTAATGAGAGAACATTTAGATAACAGTACTGTTACCAAGCAAGTAAGTCTATTATACATACTTTAGTACCATCTACTTTAAAATGTGGATGTTGTGGCCTGATTTTCTTTTTTCTTTTTTTTTTTTTTTTATTTTATAGATGTTACTGCCAGGTGTTTTTAACTAGTTGTGAGGTTTTTCTTTTGTTTTGTTTTTATGTTCAAAACACTGGCCTGCTTCATGCTTGTAAAGTTGATAAAAATTATTGAATTTTTCTTTTCACTATAGGTTACCCTCCTTGGAAGTTTAGCCTGTTACTGTCAGGAAGTTTTGTACTCAGATTCCCACGCTCAGTGTTCTGCCAGTGGTGCTGTTTCATTTTGTTTGAAGATATATAATTTTTTTTTCCCTTTTCTATATTCCTTTTTTTTTCTCTTAGAGCCATTGCTGCTGAGATTGTTCTAAAGGGACAAAAAGAGGTAAGCCATCCAGAACTGAATTATCAGATGGGTCACCAATTTTTTCTTTTTTGCTGTATTTCCCCTTTTGTTGATCTCTCTTTAAAAGTATTAAAACATAGAAGTTAACATTACAAGAACTCTAAATACTTGGAATCTCTAAAGCCCAGCACAACCATTTTGATCTGAATGTTAATATATCACAAAGTAGTGCTTTGAAACAGACAGGATTGTGAAGGTGTTTTCTGCCATGTTTTCTGATGAGAGTGTGTGTATGTCTATCTTATAGGTTCACCGTTTATATCAGAGAGCCTTACAGAAGTTACCTCTTTGTGCATCACTATGGAAAGATGTAATGCTTTTTATCTTTTATTTTATCTTGATGTTTTCCTTTCAATTTTCTGCATGTGCCATGTCCATTGATGTGGTAATGCTCATAATCTGGCTGTCTCTTACTTCTCTGCTTCCCTGTCTTTTGCAGCAACTCTTGTTTGAAGCATCAGAAGGAGGTAAAACTGATAACCTGAGAAAACTAGTTTCCAAGTGCCAAGAGATTGGAGTCAGCCTAAATGAGCTCTTAAATTTAAACAGTAACAAAACAGAAAGCAAGAATCACTGAACACTGGGTGCAGTCAGTTCTAAGCCCTTATAATAATTAATTGCCAAACATATTTGAATGATTCTTCAAGATTAGGCTGATCCCTGGTTAAGGTCTGTGTAAGGCAGACAAGCATTATTGATCCTATCAAGTCCCCTACAATATCCTATCCTTAAAACCGGAAGCAATGAACATGACAGTCTTCGACTGGATAAATGAACTTCCTGTTTGGCCTGCTTCTAGGCCCTGCCAGATTCTCATAACATCATGTACGTAAGTATGGCTCCTCAGAGTGACTGACATTGATTTTAATTTTACTTTGTTTTTGGTTTCTTTTTTTTTCTTTTTTCTTTTTTTTTTCTTTTTTTCTTTTCTTTTTTTTTTTTTTTTAAACTCTCCCCTACCTTTATGTAGTGCTGTTCCTGATCCACTTGACACTCTCTGATGCCTGAGAGATTCTTGTTTGGGATTTAGTTTCCAGGGCTGTGTTTACAGTAAGAAAGCAGGCAGTCTCTTTTAGTTCCTCCTCTTTAAACTTTTTGAGATTCTTCATTTCAGGATTTAAAACTTAAGCAGCCCATCTTAAGGAAAGTGTAACTGCCATACCACAATCTGCTAGTTGCACTTGAATGTTCTAGCAGGGTTGTTTATTGCCCTTTCTACGTTCTGGACTCCTTGCTGAGACTGTTTAACTTGAAGATTAAAGAAACTATTGCAAATGCCAGTGCATCAGAACCTAAGAGTGGTCAAATATTATGTGCAATTTTTTGTAAAGAAATTTTAATTTATAATAAAGTTTAACAGTTTAAAGAACAGTTAATATTTGAACTGCTTTGTATTCAAATACTACTTTGTAGTATTAAATTGTTTATATACAAAATATTTTTAATATAAGTTAACTTTTTAAAAAATGTTGCTGTCTTTATTCACTTTTCACAGTGGTGGGAAAGGGTTGAAGTATGAGAGGGAAGCTCCCCATACCGATACCATTGCTTTCTTATTCTGCAACTCCTTTCCCATAAAAAAAAAAAAAATCCAGTGACTTTAATTAATGAGAAAGATAGGTGTTCTGTTTTGAGAACATTAGGCATTATGTCCTCAAAAACAGTGTTTAGTGTCTCCTAGTTGTAGTTTGACTTATTTCCCTAGCAACATACTGGCCCTGTTAAATATTAATATTGCCAAATGTAAAGAAAACCTGCTCTTTGTTCAGTTTATTGAGTTGTTCACACCTTGATAGAAAAATTGTTATGATCCACACAATGCTATAAATTTGGTCTTGCAGCCAGATATATGCAGCCTAAGTGTTGGAACCAGAGCAACAACCCCACAAAGTGACAGGCGTAGTGCTTACTCAAAACTGTATTGGGGGTTTCTTTTTTTTTTTTTTCTTTTTTGGTCTTTTCGAGACAGGGTCTCCCTGTAGCCCCAGCTGTCCTGGAACTCACTCTGTAGACCAGGCTGGCCTTGAACTCACAAAGATCTGCCTGCCTCTGCCTCCGAAGTGCTTAGGATTCAAGGCGTGCGCCACCATGCCCGGCAGGGGGTTTCTTTTTTTTGAGACAGGGTCTCTCTGTAGCTCCAGCTGGCCTAGAACTTTCTGTGTAGACCAGGCTGGCCTCGATTTTACAGAGATCTTCCTGCCTCTGCCTCCCAAGTGCTGGGAGTAAAAAGTGTGTACCACCATGCCCATCATTTCAAAACTCTTACAGTCACCACTAGATAGTATATAATATTCTAGTTAGTGCTCTTTGGCTGGGCTGAGAATGAAACTCATTTGTCTAATTTTTTTACATAGCCTAAAAGAACTTGAGGCTTTGGGGGTTATTCTTAAAACCAAAGAGATGTTGGGGCTGGAGAGATGGCCTAGAGGATAAGAGCACTGACCACTCTTTTTTTTTTGTCTTTTTGAGACAGGGTCTCCCTGTAGCCCCAGCTGTCCTGGAACTCACTCTGTAGACCAGGCTGGCCTTGAACTCACAAAGATCCACCTGCCTCTGCCTCCCAAGTGCTAGGATTAAAGGCGTGCGCCACCATGCCCGGCTAAGCACTGACCACTCTTACAGAGGACCCGGGTTTGATCCCCAGCACCCACATGGCGGCCGAGAACCATCTGAAACTCCAATTCCAGGAGAACTCCAGTTCCAGGGGAATCCAACACCCTCTTCTGACCTTTGTTTGTGCACCTGTGTCGTGCACAAACCTGCATGCAGACAGTACATTCATACACATACAGAAATAAAAAAAAAACAAAAAAACAAAGAGATGTGGTTGGAAGATAGAAATTCAGAGGTATAGCCCACTGGTGTATGTATTTAAATATTTAACCTTGAAAGTGTTTCCTGCACTGACTATTTGATGAAAATTACTCTTCGCTACGTGGAGAAATATTTCTGCTCTGGGGGCTCAGTAGGTAAAATGCTTGCAGAGCAAGCCTGACAACCTGAGTTTGATCCCCAGAGTCCATGAAGTGAAAGGAGTGAACCAAGTGATCAAAGTTATCCTCTGAGCTTTACATGCACACAGTGATGTGCATACTCACCATACGCAAAATTTTCCAATCTTTCTCTGTGTAGCTTAACAGTTATAATAATTAAATGTCTTAGCTTTCAGAGGACAGTGACAAGCTTTAATCTTTTATTTTTAGTATTAACACCATCAGCAATAGTTATATTGTGCTCCCTTCCTCCCTTGAATCCTTTGAATTGTGTGCAGAGCTCCACTCAGGGCATGCATGCAACTCTGGACCCCATCTTGAAGAGTGTATGCATATGTAAATTGTGGCAAACCCTGGGCTTACCATTCACATTTATGCCATACAGGAATAGCCATTTCTTTTGGGGGGGGGGGAGTCTCCCTATAGTCCCAGCTGTCCTAGAACTCACTCTGTAGACCAGGCTGGCTTTGAACTCACAGAGATCTGCCTCCCAAGTGCTAGGATTAAAGACGTGTGCCACCACGCCTGCCTTAAAGACGGTTCTTGACTGACGTGGGTGCTGGGAATCGAACCCAGGTCCTCTGCTAGAGCAGTCAGTGCTCTTAACCACTGAGCCATCTCTCCAGACCCAGGAATAGCCATTTCTTCCTTGAGCAATTGTCAAATTGCTAAGCCATGAAGGTGTCTTATTGCCTCTTTCCTCCTCCAATTTTAAAGACAGGATCTCACAGTGTGCCCCAAGATGAAACTCAAACTTACGGTAGTCCTCCTGCGTCTACCTCCAAGTGCTGTGATTACAGGTGTGTGCTACCTCTCCCAGCTCTTATGTCACTTTTTTTTTTCCCTTGTCATTCTCTAAGCTCACTTGAACTTTCACATAAAAATGACAAATACTTGTTAAGAATTGGGTTATGTTGCTGTTCTTTCAATATTCAGTTACCTTTTTAAAAAATTTTAAAAAGACTTATTTCGAGTATGAATGTTTTGCCTGCATATATGTAAATGCCCATGTGTACAATGCCTGTGGAGGCCAGAAACTGGAGTTACAGACAGGTGTTAGCCACTATGTGGGTACTGGGAACAGAATCCCATTCGTCTGAAAGAAAAGCTAGCTAGTGCTCTTAACTGTTTAGCTGTCTCTACAGCCCCAGTTGCTTGTTTTTTTAATGGGAGTGCTTTCAACACTTCCATTAAAACCCAGGTGCTACATAAAACTCTGGGTTCAAATTGGCACGGATACACAGATAACATGCTATAAGATTAAAATCTTTAGATAAAGGACCATACAGAGAGAAAAGAACAATGAGTGAGAGCTATAATCTTGCATCCCTACCCTGTCTAGAGAAACAAAGACACGCAGAAAAGGCATTTTACACTGTGGGGCTTTATCTCTGATAAAGGAAATGCAGTAGTAGATTACATTGAATTTTTATGTGTTTTTCTTCATTTTAGAGAACAAGCTTAATATTTCTATTTGTCTTTTAACGGAAAGTGGACCTTGTAACATTTTTGTCACTGGATTATCTAGGGCGGTTTGCTTTCAGTGAAAGGGCATATAAACCCACATTGTAAAGTAAGCAAGAATCTCCAGGTGCAACATCTAAGAGTTAAAGGCACTAAGCAGACAAGCACAAGGCGATTAAGATTGACAACAAATACACAGGGACTTTATTGGCCATTGTAGTTCAAATATTGATTTAGGGCTTTAAAAAAGTAGGAACATGTAGCTAGAATACAAAGCAGGGCCAATTTTCCTTAAGTCTGCTTTCATATTTGTGTGTTAACGTTAGTGTGAGAGGGGGAAAAAAATGGGGTAATACAATTTTAGTGGCCTTTCATGTTTGAGAATTATGCCTACAAATAATATTCTTTCTTGGTCTCTCTTCCTCTCTTTTGTTCCCTTCCCTCCCATATGCCACCCCAAAGCAAGTATTCTGCAGTTGTGTATTTTACTATGGGGAAGGGGGCAGTGATCAGCCACCCAAGGGCTTGCTGCCCCAACTTGCCCTCATTTTTGTCTTTTACTATTGAATGAACTCAGTCATGGTTAGTGCATTTGTACACTACTCTATTAAGATGTCTGCAATAAATATGAAGAGACGTTCAGCTTTTCCTGACACCTTTGAGGTAGATGAATAGTTTTATCTGTTCTTCCACAGATAGTAAAATAAGTGTGGTTTGTTTCCACTTTTAATTTAGTGACCCTTAAAAAGAAGGACCCCACAACTTTTCTTTCCAGAATCTAGTTCCATGCTAGGTGCTAAATTCAGTTATTCATAAAGGCATGGTGGGCACAAAAAAGAATATGCTAAGGAGACATCTCTGGAACAGCTCTGAACTTGATTTGGGAAGGGCTTTCTGGATAGAAGAAAATTATATCTCATGAATACAAGTAGGAATGATTAAAGCTGGTATCCCTTCAAGTATGATGTGCCATTAAAACCCGAGTTATAGAAGGATTTGTGTGTCTTTGGAAATTTTTTTTTTTTTTTTAACATTCTGGGGCCCATATAGTGATGTGCTCAGGAGGCTGAGGCAATAGGATTTGTAAGTTCAGGCAAGCTTGGAGTATATGGTAAGACTGTCTCAAAAAGAAGCAAAAACCTTCTTAAAAAGCTTTGAGTTTGGGGGCTGGAGAGATGGCCTAGCGGTTAAGAGCGCTGACCGCTCTTACAGAGGACCCGGGTTCGATCCCCAGCACCCACATGGCGGCCGAGAACCGTCTGAAACTCCAATTCCAGGAGAACTCCAGTTCCAGGGGAATCCAACACTCTCTTCTGACCTCCGCGGCATTGCACGACACGGGTGCACAAACCTGCATGCAGACAGTACATTTATACACATACAAAAATAAATAAAATAAAAAAATTAAAAGCTATGAGTTTGGGGCTGGAGAGATGGCCTAGCGGTTAAGAGCGCCAACTGCTCTTGCAGAGGACCCAGGTTCGATCCCCAGCACCCACATGGCGGCTGAGAACGGTCTGTAACTCCAATTCCAGGAGAACTCCAGTTCCAGGGTAATCCGACACCCTCTTCTGACCTCCGCGGCATTGCACGACAGGGCTGCACAAACCTGCATGCAGACAGTACATTGATACACATACAGAAATAAATAAAAATTTTTAAAAATTTAAAATAAAAATAAACCAATTGCTACAACACAGTAGTTTTACTTCCCATGAGCATAGTGTCCTTACTCTGC
This sequence comes from Rhizomys pruinosus, assembly GCA_009823505.1. NCBI lineage: Eukaryota > Metazoa > Chordata > Mammalia > Rodentia > Spalacidae > Rhizomys > Rhizomys pruinosus. The sequence goes on from VZQC01010207.1 coordinate 2,043,167, forward strand.
ATTGATGAAGTACAAGATCCTACTAATAATGCTTAACCGTGACTTAGTTCTTTCCAAGAAATACAGCCGAGACCCTGGGGTGCAGCACTACAGCTCAGTGGCAGAGCACTTGCCCAGCTTGTACCAAGTCCTGGGTTTAATCCCAGATTCTTGGAACTAGAAAACGACCGTCTGAATTCAGTGGCTTGTTTCTGATATAGAAATATCTAAGACATTCTCGACCTTGGGTTTTTTTTTGTTTGTTTTTTGTTTTAGTTTATTATTTTTATGTGTGTGACTGTGCTGCACTTACCCAAGGAGATCAGAAGAGAATGTTGGTCCCCTGGAACTAGAGTTACACAAATGGTTATCAGCCACTACATGTGGATGCTGAGAGTCAAACTTTGCTCCTCTGTAAGAGCAGTCTGGGCTCTTAACTGCTGAGCCATCTCTCCAGCCCCATAGACCTTAGTTTTTTAAGTCAAAGGGGATTGATTGAAAAATCCTGTCCTTGTTTTCATCTAAATTTTTGGTGCGTTAACTAGACTTCCCTTAGTTTGGTACTCAGAGTAACCAATCTAGCTAGTTCACCCTTCTTATTGGAATTGCCTATGAAGGGTCCAGCAGGATTGACCAGTTTAAGGCAAAAGTCTTAAAACGATCAGGCAAGAAACAGCATAAAACTTAGTTTTAAGATTCCCCAACTATGACTTCAGTTAGGCCAAAAGCATCTGGCTGAAGTTTGGCTAGTCCCAATAATGAAGAGATAATCCCAGAATTCAGAGCAGAAGGTAATACTTTTGGCAATTGTGGTTGTAAATGTGATGTAATCTAGTATTGGGAGGAAAGGGTGTGTGGGTCAAAATAGCCAAGTTCAGTGAATCTAACTTGTGAATGAGTCATATGCCTGACAAAAATGCAAATAACAGTAGCTTGTAAGTATCATTAAGTAAAAGTTGAAGCTAGTGGATCAGACCTGGTGGTGTGGCCTCATAATAACCAGATCCCTAGACAATTTCTTTTTCTCAGTGCCCACAGAGGTCAGAACGGGGCATCATATACCCTGGAACTGAAATCATTGGCCACTGTGTGGGTGCTGGGAACAGAACGAAGGTTCTCTGCAAGAGCAGCCAGTGCTCTTAACTACTGAGCCATTGCTCAAGCCTCAACATTTCATGTTGCTTTGTCTTGTATGATCCCTTTTCTTAAATGGCTGCTTCATATGATTGGTTTAGTCATGTCCCATACAAGCCTGCATGGCCAAAATCTTAGCATGGGAACTAGAATTAAACCTATGATCAGTTCAAACACACCTGGGCACTACTAATTCAGTCAGCATGGAAGAAGGGCACCTTTTTTCCAGATTGCTCAGAGACCACTTGGCAAAGGTGGGTCGGCTTCTGAATTGTACAGTGCCATGCCTAGGGTTGTCGCCATGATTCTAGATGGCATCCAACCAACTCTTTGTATCCTGTTTAGCAGTAGGAAAAATGAGAGGGAAGTGCAAAAAATGCACTCTCAAGAGTCCTCCAAAGCTGAATGTGTCACACTCTTGCTGCTCAGAACAAATATTTGGCCACCTCTATGGGGACTGTTAATGATTGTATTTATTTATTTATTTTTATTTAATTTTATTTATTTCTGTATGTGTATGAATGTACTGTCTGCATGCAGGTCTGTGCACCCGTGTTGTGCAATGCCGCGGAGGTCAGAAGAGGGTGTCAGATTCCCCTGGAACTGGAGTTCTCCTGGAATTGGAGTTTCAGACGGTTCTCAGCCGCCATGTGGGCGCTGGGGATCGAACCCGGGTCCTCTGTAAGAGCGGTCGGCGCTCTTAACCGCTAGGCCATCTCTCCAGCCCGATTGTATTTATTTTTGATACTATGTAAACAAAAATTCAAGTATGAAGACATTTAGGTTATTCTCCATGAAATAGACTGTAGAATGAAGTTAGTGACATTAGATCTTAAAAAAATTTCATTTTTACTTCAGAATAAAAGCTGAAAGCACATTTCAAACTTAGGTGGTCATAGAACATGTAATAACACTTGTGGGCACATGCCTGAGGTTTGCTAGCTTAAATTCTCACAGCTGTAAGTACACAGTAATCTCCATATTACAAATGCATACTGAGCCACAAGAAGAAACTCAACCAAATCACAAAGGTAAGCAAATGAGGTGTCTCTCAAATGCATCCCTTAATAAATTACAATCTTGGGGCTGGAGAGATGGCCTAGCGGTTCTTGCAGAGGACCTGGGTTCGATCCCCAGCACCCACATGGCGGCTGAGAATCATCTTTAACTCCAGTTCCAGGGGAATCTGACACCCTCTTCTGACCTCTGCGGCATTGCACGACAGGGGTGCACAAACCTACATGCAGACTTCATACACATACAAAATAAAATTAAAAAAAAAAATTACAATCTCTGCAGTGAAGCTGATCACTGAGAAGCAATCCTAAGCCCTGTATTACTGTATTACAGCTCAGTGGCAGTAATTTTTCTGTTGCTGTGATACAAATACCATTACCCATGGAACTTATGAAGGGAAGAGTTTATTTGAGCTTATGGTTCCAGGTGAATCATTCAGGAAGCCTGTGGCAGGAGCTTTCAAGCAGGAGCAGAAAGCAAAGGCTCACATCTTCAAGCAGAGGGCAAATGGAGGTCCTGAAAGGCTTACGACCTCTCTAAGCCTGCTCCCGGTGAAGCACGTCCTCCAGCATGGCCCCATCTAAGACTTCCCAAAACAGTGCTATCAACTTCAGACCTTCAAAGGAATCATTGAGAAAGACTTGCTAATAGACTAAGAAAGACCAGACTAATTGACTAAGCCTGGAACTCTGGTAGTTAACACTGTTAGAGCCCTCTGGGGATGAGGACTGAGGGATGAACAGAACTGAGGTGACCAGACAATTCATTTTAGGATATATTTTCCACCTGCATCTCTCTTTACTGAGTTTCTGGGATTCTGTATTTTTTTTTTTTTTTTCTGAAAAAATGCAGTAAGTTAACACCATTTAGTTATAATCTTTGCAGGTCTGTTCCTGAAGAGAGTAACATTGATTAGGTCCCTTAGCATTTGAGACAGAAAATGGAGTAAGTTCTTAGTGCCGAAGTGAAGTGTCAGGAACATTACAGAAAGATTAGAAACGAGAGGGTTAAACCTGAGAAGACAAAGCTTTTTGAAGTTTTCAAGTTTGCTTTTTAGTTCCCCTTTGATTCTGGGCTTGACTGTATGACCAGGAGATGCAATGGTGGAGGAACACAAACCTAAGGAACAAGCAGATAGTGAATTAAGAGTTTATAGAGAGGTATTACTAATAAAGGTTTGGAAACAAAATAGTGATGGATGGAATAGCAGTTGAAAATCTCCAGCATAGGGCTGGAGAGATAGCCTAGCGGTTAAGAGCACCGACTGCTCTTGCAGAGGACCTGGGTTTGATCCCCAGCACCCACATGGCGGCTGAGAACCGTCTGTAACTGGGATTCCAGGAGAACTCCAGTTCCAGGGGAATCCGACACCCTCTTCTGACCTCCGTGGCATTGCACGACACGGGCGCACAAACCTACATGCAGACAGTACATTCATACACATACAAAAATAAATAAAATTTTTTGAAAAATTAAAAAAGTCTCCAGCATAGGGAACATGTTGAACAGGTGGGGGCCTTTGGTCTCAAGTGTGGTCTGGGTCTATAGTATCAGAATACTTGTTAGAAATAACCACAGGATATTCAGCATTTGGTGGCAACTCTGAGGACCTAAGTTCAATCTCCACAACCTACATGGTGGAAGGAGAGAATTGACCCCTGTGAGTTGCCTTCTGACCCCTACACACAAATTGGCATGCCCATACCTGCATATACACACAAATAATTTTTTAGAAATTAAATATAGGGGGCTAGAGAGATGGGCTAGTGGTCAAGAGCACTGATTGCTCTTGCAGAGGACCCAGGTTCGATTCTCAGAACCCACATAGTGGTTAAAAACCATCCTGTCACTGGGCGTGGTGGCACATGCTTTTTAATCCTAGCACTTGGGAAGCAGAGGCAGGTGGGTCTCTGTGAGCCTTGGTCTACAGAGTGAGCTCCAGGATAGCTGGGACTAAAGGGAGACCCTGTCTCAAAACTAACAAAAAAACAAAAAACAAAACAAAAAACCCATCTTGTGTATAATTCCAGTTCCAGGGGGATCATGCCTTCTGACCTCCACAGGCATTTCTGCACACAGATATGCCTAGGTACATTCAGGCCATACACTCATAAAATAAAAAAATATTTTAAAAGTACAGAATCTCAGGCCCAATCTCAGACCTACTGAGTTAGAAACTATTTAAAGATTTCCTTGGTGACTATGCCAATGAAAATTTGAGAAAGAAAATACATGGATATCCTTCGTTCAAAATATAAAGGTGGGGGGTAGGGGAGGGGAGGAGAGAAGAGGAGGGACATGGTTCCAAATTACTGGGACATCTATTTTCATCCCTTAACCTGCACTAGGTTCAGGTTCCATAGTTATCAGCCTTGCTGTCCTGTCAGCCATTGCTATCCTCAGTTTCATTGACTCAAATGACTGAAATGCTTTTAGCTGGGCATCAAGCTAAAATACATCAAGCTTGGCAAAATGGACCACACTTGTAATCCCTGCATTCAGGAGAACATGATTAAGTTCAAGTCCAATGTGTGCTATATAATGACATTCCATTTCCAAAAGCAAAAATGCAACTTAATTTTTTTTAAATTATATCCTTAATAGTACAGAAACATCAAATCCTGTGTAGGTATCAGATGGTTTTATGAGACGTGTTCTTACCAGGTTTCAGGAACACAAACCTAGCTTCTAATATTTATGAACACTGCCTTTTACTTTAAAACTGATACTAAGGGGGTGCTGGAGAGAAGGCTCAGCAGGTAAAAGCACCAACTGCTCTTGCAGAGGACCTGGGTTTGATTCCCAGCACCTCCATGGCAGCTAAGAACTGTATTTAAGCCAGGCGTGGTGGCCCACACCTTTAATCCTATCACTTGGGAGGCAGAGGCAGGTGGATCTCTGTGAGTTCAAGGCCAGCCTGTCTACAGAATGAGTTCCAGGCCAGCTAGGGCTATAGGGAGGCCCTGTCTCAAAAAGACGAAACAACAACAAAAAACCTGATGCTAAGGGAAAATTGTTACTTCCTAAGTTTTAAATACTTAAGTGGTCTTGAAATTTAAGTTAATCACTTTGTATATTCATAGCAAAGTTCTGCTACCTACTGCTGGTAGCCCTGTCCCTGAACTTGGCCACTTAAACCAAACATTCAATCCCAGACTATGGGTGAGGAAATGAATCTTAGCTGGGTGGTGAGGTTGAGGGTCTCAGGAAATTGGCCTGGGGCTTTAGTAATTTTCTGAAGCTTGACCAGGGCAGGCTCTACTTCTAGGCTTGCTTGTGTAGGTGTTTAAGACCTCAGTTCCCCTTTCCATGAACTATGTGCTGAAGAGTCACTGATCACTCAGAGTGAGTGGACTGGAAGAAACTAAAAGAAACTGAAAACAGAAGTTTCAGTGTTTTATAACCCAAAGTTGAGAATGCCATGCTTCCTTGTAGTTAGTGGTCAGTTTCATGGTGGGACAGGCCATGGAGAAAGCACACATGCAGAAGCACAGCCCAAAGACACATGACAGGGTGCAATTCCAAGTACAAACTGTCCCTTTATTCAATTGCAACATGTCATTATATAGGCAGTGTAACATCACCTCCTAGCAGCCAATCACCAGGACCTTGTAGCATCCCAACTCATGGGGGTAAACAGGTCATGTGACCCTCATTTGTGCCACACTGGCTGGAACATTAGTTCACACACCTAAGCTCAGATCAGACCCCCCTCACCCCCTTTTTTTTTTTTTTTTGTATTAAGCTTCCACAAGTTCCGAGAGCATTGTAGAAGTAGTGGTTAGTTACCTTTGTCTGGCCATGACTGCTCTGTAAAAATACTAAGACTAATCAATTCTCAAATAAAAACTTAGTGTAGAGAAAACCAGCCAGTAAATACAACATTCACACAAACCCAATTAGCAAACACCTGTGTCCAGTTGTACACAGTTAGGCAATTTGGTTGAGCCCCAAAGTCTCAAGTTCCTTTGGAAAGGCCTGCACATACAGTCATGCTGACCAAACAAACATTCAGTTTGTATTTGCCGTGATCTCACAAATACCCCCCCACTTCAACCCTTACAATCTGGTGTGCCACCTCTTCTGTGAGTGGTCCCTGGGCCTTGGGGAAGGGGGCAAGAGAGGGTGAGAAGTGAAACAGTCCATTTTTCTTTGAAGTGACACATTGTATCCTTGGGTCTGTCCAAGCTTTGCTTCCAACTGGCTGGTGGCTCTATTAATAAAACACATATAGCAAGAAGTATATGCACTTAAACAAACATCATCATAACAAGTCATGCTATGGGCACAGACACAAATATTTAGATGGTATTTAGGGAGTTGGCTTTTTGCCCCAGTAAACCTGCAAAGGCTGGGGGTCTAAGCCAACCCCCTGCTCGCCAATTGATAAGACCACCCATGAAGCCCTACTTTGATGCAAAGGGTGTCACATTCCTGCATTATCTAAGAGCACATCTTGGTTTTGTGAATCAACTGGAACCTCTGGTGACTCTTGTAAACACAATACATTGAATTTCCTGTGTACCCTGCCACCACCTATTCTTGCCAGAAGGCCACCAAATGCCAGTATAAAAGACCCCAAACTCCTGCAAATAAATGAGTTTTGATCTCTCATGGCCAACTCCCAGATGTTTTGACCTGTTGGGATTACCCACTTCTGAGTCCTTTTCTTCCTTCCCCCTCCCTCCACCTTCAGCTCAGCATGCAAGCGAAATGGTGTTACACAGGCAAGGAGGCTGGTGCCAGTGTCTCTCGCAGACACTGGGACCCCCAACCCACACATGTGGACACCTGGGAACTACACTGCCCCACAGGCTGCCACTAAGCACTATTTTTAGGCAAGTGAGGTGTAGCTGATGATTCTCGTTTGACTCAGGAGACCATTTCTTTCCAGTGATCTGTATAATGCTCTCTGACACCATGAAGATCAACTGGCCATTTGCAGTGTAAGGTCTCAACATAATTTTTCCTGTTAATGCCAACACTGTGTCATCTTTGGCAGCAGGGTCTTACCATTCTTTTAGTGTGTACCCCAACATCACAGGCAAATAGCCTTTGTTTTGGGGGTTTTAGAACCCCTTAGCCTTATTAAAGTAGCTCATAACTGGTACCAAAAGCTTTTATTTACCCATATGTTTTACCTGACCATAAAGCAAAATTTAGAGGTAGGGCATTAATCCAAAGGGGCAGGCACAAATGTCCATGTCACCATACTTTCTGGATGTTTAGACAAATCAGCTCCCCTACTGGTACCAAAGCCCTCCTTTACTAATATGCTTTATTTAACCATTATACTTAAAAGATTTTATGAATATGCTTGGCTTTGGTACTTTAATTAATTTTACTCTTTTGGGGGGATAAAGAATATACCTCCAACAGATCTCATGCCCATTAGACAGTTAAAGGAAGCAGCCAAGTGGGTCCCATAAGGAGTCATTACCATAATAATTGACTCAACCCACAGAGATGCCAGCAGGAACAGTTAGTTGTACAACTTCTGTCCCTGTGACTCAAGTAGCCTGAGGTCCCTTCATGTGTCATCCTGTGGGCCGGTTCCCTGCAAAGTGGCCCTTTCTTGGACTTCTGTTTCTCTTTGATATTCAGATGGACCAATCTCTCTTCCAGTGGCTCCTGGTCCATGTTTTATAGTCCAGGGATGGACACTTTTTGCAGGAACCTATATTGGTCATGGCTTTGTCTGTGGGAATACACAAGCAAACCCTCTTCCCATAGTGGTGGATTGGGGTCTTTTCATTGTCCCAGTGTTGTACCTTCTTGTAGCACCAATAGCATCTATCATGGCCTGTTAGAGGGCTGCAATTTTTATGGATTGGAGTTGTCATTTTACATTTCAAAATTGAAAACTGACAGAGTTCAGAGTAGATAGTGTTCTGTAAGCTCTATCCCAGAGGGAACCATATTCCCCTTGCCCTTTTTGTATTTGTACCATGAACAGGACAAGTCTAAGATTAAAGGCGTGCACCACCATGCCCAGCCCCAACATCAACTTTTTAAAAGACAGAGACCAGCCAGGCCTGGTGGCACATTTTTTTAATCCCAGCACTTGGGAGGCAGAGGCAGGCAGATCTCTGTGAGTCCAAAGCCAGCCTTGTCTACATAAAGAGTTCCAGGACAGCTTGGGCTGCAGGGAGACCCTCTCTCAAAAATACCAAAAAAATAAAAAAATAAAAGACAATACCTATAATGTCATAAGATATTAAAATATAAACATGGCCGGGCGTGGTGGCGCACGCCTTTAATCCTAGCACTTGGGAGGCAGAGGCAGGCGGATCTTTACGAGTTCAAGGCCAGCCTGGTCTACAGAGTGAGTTCCAGGACAGCTGGGGCTACAGGGAGACCCTGTCTCAAAAAGACAAAAAAAAAATAATAGATAATATATATATATATATATATATAATATATATATAATATATATATGTGTGATCACATAATAAGTAATATTAGGTGAGCCATGAATAGAGAGAAATCACATTATTGTTTGATACTCAAGGAGAAACACAAAACAATTTTAAAAACTCTTTAAATTGGGCCAAGATTTTTAGTTTATGTTGTTTTTGAAAATTTTTGCTAATAGCTTGCAAGATGCATTTTATTTGAGCTAGGGTTTCTTTGGAGCATTTGTCTTAAAACTCCATAGGGAAACTGGCCTGGCATCAAACTCCCATAGAACTCCACCTGCCTCTGCCACTGGAGTGCTGAAACTAAAAGCCTGTGTTACCAACTTAATTTTAAAAGACAATGCAAGCCGGGCGTGGTGGTGCACGCCTTTAATCCTAGCACTTGGGGCAGAGGCAGTCGATAATTTGGTGGATTCAAGGCCAGCCTGGGTCTACAGAGTGAGTGTCCTAGGACAGCTGGGACTACAGGGAGACCTGTCTCAAAAAGACAAAAAAAAAAAAAAAAAAAAAAAAGAATGCAAAGCAGATTTAAACATGAGGTTCATGAGGTGCTGGGATGATTGATCCAAGCAGAAGTGTGGTTTTTTGTTTTGTTTTGTTTTGTTTTTTGTCTTTTCGAGACAGGGTCTCCCTGTAGCCCCAGCTGTCCTGGAACTCACTCTGTAAACCAGGCTGGCCTTGAACTCACAAAGATCTGCCTGCTTCTGCCTCCCAAGTGCTAGGATTAAAGGTGTGCACCACCACACCTGGCTCAGAAGTGTGATTTTATCTTAATTAGGTAAGGAAGATGGAGTATGAAAACAATTCAGTCAAGACTGCCTTTGAATTTAAAACAACAACAACAACAACAACAATTGAATGCAGAGCTATCCAAGAATTGGAAAATGGGCTTACTTTTGCTTATAAATGGTCAAACTGATTCCTTTAAATAGCCCCTATCTATTGGACATTTTGACCTTATGTCAGAATTGACAGGCCAGCTTGACCTTTAAAAGTTTTTATTTTATTAAAAGCTTTGCCCTTTTATCTAGAGCTAAAGAACTGATAAATGGTGAGCATAACCAATACTGGGAAGACTTATGACGGCTGATATTTTCAGGCCTACAAACAGTGAAAGAAGCGTCCAGTGTTTGATACCATTTCCTGTTGAAATGAGGCTGCATCTTTCTCCTGATAGGACCTATTTCTTTCCTTTTTTTTTTTTTTTTGAGACAGAGTCTCCCAATAGCCCCAGGTAGCCTGGTACTTGCTATGTAGATCAGGCTGGCCTTGAACTCACAGAGATCCACCTGCCTCTGCTGGGATTAAAGGTGTGCACCACCAAGCTTGGCACAGCACCTGTTTCTTAATCACCTCTGTGCATATTTACACTATGCAATGTGCCACAGTAAGCCAGGCATATCACCAACCCAACATATTTTACACTGTGTGGCCCATAAACAAAGAGAATTACAAAAAATAGGTTTGTGGAAGAATTTGTCATCTCTATTGGATTTTGGCTGGGACAGACACTTTTAACTAAATGTGAAGAATATTTAAAATTTACTTCATACTACAAAGGCTTTCGAGGGAAAAGTAAATAGTCCAGAGGTTGCAGTGGTCAAAAATCAGCTACATAAACTTTCTAAAATCAAACAAAGCAACACATGAGGAATTCTTTTGCCTTTGACAAGTTCTCTTTCTCAGAAATAGTGACATTTATTCTAGTTTAAATCAAAGGTTGCTCTGTGTCCCAGAGGGCCAGTTCTGTTCTTAGAACAACAGCCTTGGGTGGAAAGTACAACACCGCCTCCCCTTTTTTGGTCTTTTTGAGACAGGGTCTCCCTATAGCCCCAGCTGGCCTGGAACTTGCTATGTAGACCAGGCTGGAGTTGAACTACTCACAGAGATCTGCCTTCACCTGCCTCCCAAGTGCCAGGATTAAAAGTAGGTGTGTACTGCCTGGCTCTTTTTTTTTTTTCTTTCCCAGATCATTTCCTTATTGTTGCTTCAAATGAACTTCCCAGTGATTAACAAGTTTTGAGTGAAATATCAAGCAAAATATTTTGCTTACTATGAAATAGAGATTTAAACTTTGAGGAGTTCATCACATAAAAATCAGATAGATATGCATAGTAAATTCTCCCAAAGAAAATAAAAACTCTCCTGTAATTACTGTTATGTCCAGGACCTATTTACTTCTTTCTTGATTTTTTTTTTTTTACAGTTAATTGGTGTCTTACTTAATCCTTGTGAGCTGCTAGCTGAAAAACACCACAAACTGTGTGGTTCATAAACAGTTCCAACTGGAGCTGTTCACTGTTGCCCTAAGAATGACTCTAGTTCCTGCACATGTGTGGTGGTTTGAATGAAAATGTCCCCCATAGGCTTCACGTATTCAGACATTTTGTTCCCAGTTGGTGGCATTGTTTTGGGAGGTCTTAGAAGGTGTGGCCATGCTGGAGGGAGTACGTCACTCGGGGCAGGCTTAGTGAGTTCAACAAGCCTTGCAGTCTCCAGTGTCTCTCTCTCAGCTTCCTGTGCTCATTGGAAGATGTGAACCTCAGCTTTCTGCTCCAGCTCCTGCCACCATGCCTCCTGCCACAATGGACTCTAATTCCCTGGAACCATCAATCGTTAATCGTAAGCTCTACTATGTTCCAAATAATAAACTTCTTAATGGCCTTGTCTTTCAGCTCACAGAGGATGCAGTTCATGTAGGGAATGGGCTGCACATGGCTGGGCCCCTTTTTAGCATGACTGTTGTTTCTTTTTTTTTTGGTCATCTTGGAGCTAAGACCCCTCCAAATATGAGTCTTTTTTAAACTAAAGTTTTGTACTTTCATATATTTTGGTGGAATTTAGATTCCCTCTCTCATCTGTACCCTCTTCTATTCTCGTGTGTGTGTGTGTGTGTGTGTGTGTGTGTGTGTGTATTATGTATGGTAAGATCTGTAGAATCAAACTTGTGTCCCCAAATGCCCATCATTGTGGGTCTGTCAACTGGAGCCTGGTAAACCTACCAGGAGTCTCACTCTAAAATAATACTGACTCTCCCCCTCCTAGTAGTTATCAGTTGCCAATAGTTCCTTAGTAAGGTTAGAGATTCTCACCCACCTCTCCATGTCAATTTTGGTATTTTGTCTGGCTTAATATAACATGTGACTTGTGAATGCTGTCACTATTGCTGTGAGTTCATATGAGTAACTTGCCAGCTGCCTGGAAAACTGTTTCCCTGTGATCACTCAATACTTCTGGCTCTTACAGTCTTTCTACCCTCTCTTCCACAATGATCCCTGAATTTTGGAAGGCAGAAACTTGATATAGATGTCCTATTCAGAGATAATCACTTTGTGGCCTCTTACTTTCTACACATTGGCCAGTTGTGGGTTTCTTTCTTTTTCTTTCTTTCTTTCTTTCTTTTTTTTTTTTTTGGTCTTTCTTTTTCCTTTCTTTTCTTTTCTTTCTTTTCTTCTTTCATTTCTTTCTTTCTTTCTTTCTTTCTTTCTTTCTCTTCTTCTTTCTTCGTTTCTTTCTTTCTCTTTCTGTCTCTGCTGCCTTCTGTCTTCTTCTTTCTTTCTTTTCTTTCTTTTCTTTCTTTCTTTCTTCTTTCTTTCTGTCTTGTCTTTTGTTTTTATTTCAAGACGAGGTCTTCCCTTGTAGGCCCCAGCTGTCCTGGAACTCACTTGTAGGACCAGGCTGGCCTTGAAATCACAAAGATCCACCTGCCTCTGCCTCCTGAGTGCTAGGATTAAAGGCATGCTCCACCTCCCCCAGCCAATTGTGGGTTTCTTTGTTAATCACCGTCTGCTACATAAGGAACTTCTCTAGTGAGAGTTGAGAGATGCATCAAACTCTNACAAACCTACATGCAGATTCTTTACACCATACAATATAAAATTAAAAAAAATTACACATCTCTGCAGTGAAGCTGATCACTGAGAAGCAATCCTAAGCCCTGTATTACTGTATTACAGCTCAGTTGGCAGTAATTTTTTGTTGCTGTAATACAAATACCATTACCATGGAACTTATAAGGGCAGAGTTTATTTGAGCTTATGGTTCCAGTGTGAATCATTCAGGAAGCCTGTGGCACTGGAGCTTTCAAGCAGGGCAGGACAGAGCAAAGGCTACATCTTCAAGCATAAGGTGCATCAAATGGAGGTCCTGAAAGGCTTACGACCTCTCTAAGCCTGCTCCCGGTGAAGCACGTCCTCCAGCATGGCCCCATCTAGAGACCTCCCAAAACAGTGCTATCAACTTCAGACCTTCAAAGGAATCATTGAGAAAGACTTGCTAATAGACTAAGAAAGACCATGGACTAATTGAGCTAGCCGGAACTCTGGTAGTTAACACTGTTTCAGAGCTCTGTGGGATGAGGACTGAGGGCATGAACAGAACTGAGGTGACCAGACATTCATTTTAGGATATATTTTCTCACCTGCATCTCTCTTTACTGAGTTTTCTGGGATTCTGTATTTTTTTTTTTTTTTTTTTTTTCTGAAAAAATGCCAGTAATGTAAGTAGTTAACACCATTTAGTTATAATCTTTGCAGGTCTGTTCCTGAAGAGAGTAACATTGATTAGGTCCCTTAGCATTTGAGACAGAAAATGGAGTAAGTTCTTAGTGCCGAAGTGAAGTGTCAGGAACATTACAGAAAGATTAGAAACGAGAGGGTTAAACCTGAGAAGACAAAGCTTTTTGAAGTTTTCAAGTTTGCTTTTTAGTTCCCCTTTGATTCTGGGCTTGACTGTATGACCAGGAGATGCAATGGTGGAGGAACACAAACCTAAGGAACAAGCAGATAGTGAATTAAGAGTTTATAGAGATGGTTATTACTATAACGTTTGAAGAAACAAATAGTGATTGATGGAATAGCAGTTGAAATCTCAGCATAGGGCTGGAGTAGATGCCTAGCGTTTAAAGCCCCGACTGCTCATTGCAGAGGACCTGGTTGATCCCCAAGCACCCACATGGCGCCGTTGAGATAGAACCGTCTTAACTCCAATTCCAGAGAAGACTCCCGTTCCAGTGGGAATCTGAGAGACCCTCTTCTGACCTCCGTGCATTTGCACGACACGGGCGTGCACAAACCTCATGCAGACACATACCTTCATACACATACCAAAATAAATTCTTTTTGAACAAAATTAAAAAAGTCTCCAGCATAGGGAACATGTTGAACAGGTGGGGGCCTTTGGTCTCAAGTGTGGTCTGGGTTCATATAGTATCGATAGCGAGATGCAGGGACCGTAGCAATAGAGACGCACGAGGATATGTGCGAGCATTGCAGATGGCAACTGCAGGGACCGACGTTCAACTCCACGAGGAGAGGATATGGTGAGGACCGGGCCCGGTGGAGTTGCCGACCCCTACACACAAATGGCATGCCCAACCCTGCATATATACACAAAAAGTTTGAGAATTATTATAAGGGGGCCAGATGAGAGGGGCTAGTGGTCAGAGCACGGATTGCTTGCAGAGGACCCAGGGTCGATCCAGAACCCACATGGTTTAAAAACCATCCTGCCACGGGCGTTGGTGCACATGCTTTTAATCCAGCACTTGGGAAGCAGAGAGGCAAGTGGGTCTCTGTGAGATAAAACCATACCTGTTCTACAGAGTGAGCTCCAGGATAGCTGGGACTAAAGGGAGACCCTGTTCTCTAAAAAAACTAACAAAAAAACAAAACAAAAAACCCATCTTGTGTATAATTCCAGTTCCAGGGGGTCATGCCTTCTGACCTCCACAGGCATTTCTGCACACAGATATGCCTAGGTACACATTCAGGCATACACTCATAAATAAAAAAATTATTTTAAAAGTACCGAATCTCAGGCCCAATCTCAGACCTACTGGTTAGAAACTATTTAAAGCTCTTTGGTGACATGCCAATGAAAATGAGAAAGAAATACCGATGGAATCCTTCGTTCAAAATATAAAGGTGGGGGGTAGGGGAGGGGAGGAGAGAAGAGGAGGGAACGGTTCCAAATACTGGGACATCTATTTTCATCCCTTAACCTGGCACTAGGTTTCAGGTTCCATAGTTATCAGCCTTGCTGTCCTGTCAGCCATTGCTATCCTCAGTTTCATTGACTCAAATGACTGAAATGCTTTTAGCTGGGCATCAAGCTAAAATACATCAAGCTTGGCAAAATGGACCACACTTGTAATCCCTGCATTCAGGAGAACATGATTAAGTTCAAGTCCAATGTGTGCTATATAATGACATTCCATTTCCAAAAGCAAAAATGCAACTTAATTTTTTTTAAATTATATCCTTAATAGGACAGAAACATCAAATCCTGTGTAGGTATCAGGGTTTTATGAGACGTGTTTTACAGGTTCTTAGGAACACAAACCTAGCTTCTAATATTTATGAACACTGCCTTTTACTTTAAAACTGATACTAAGGGGGTGCTGGAGAGAAGGCTCAGCAGGTAAAAGCACCCAACTGCTTTGCAGAGGATCGGGTTTTGATTCCCAGCACCTCCATGGCAGCCAAGAAACTGGTATTTTAGGCCAGGGCGTGTGGCCCACACCTTTAATCTATCACTTGGGAGGAGAGGCAGGTGGATCTCTGTGAGTTCAAGGCCAGCCTGTCTACAGAATGAGTTCCAGGCCAAGAGCTAGTCTCAAAAAGACCCTGTCTCAAAAAGACGAAACAACAACAAAAAACCTGTATGCTAAGGGAAAATGTTACTCCTAAGTTTTTAAACTTAAGTGGTCTTGAAATTTAAGTTAATCACGTGTTATTCATAGCAAAGTTCTGCTACCTACTGCTGGTAGCCCTGTCCCTGAACTTGGCCACTTAAACCAAACATTCAATCCCAGACTATGGGTGAGGAAATGAATCTTAGCTGGGTGGTGAGGTTGAGGGTCTCAGGAAATTGGCCTGGGGCTTTAGTAATTTTCTGAAGCTTGACCAGGGCAGGCTCTACTTCTAGGCTTGCTTGTGTAGGTGTTTAAGACCTCAGTTCCCCTTTCCATGAACTATGTGCTGAAGAGTCACTGATCACTCAGAGTGAGTGGACTGGAAGAAACTAAAAGAAACTGAAAACAGAAGTTTCAGTGTTTTATAACCCAAAGTTGAGAATGCCATGCTTCCTTGTAGTTAGTGGTCAGTTTCATGGTGGGACAGGCCATGGAGAAAGCACACATGCAGAAGCACAGCCCAAAGACACATGACAGGGTGCAATTCCAAGTACAAACTGTCCCTTTATTCAATTGCAACATGTCATTATATAGGCAGTTTGACATCACCTCCTAGCAGCCCATCCCCAGGACCTTGTAGCATCCCAACTCATGGGGGTAAACAGGTCATGTGACCCTCATTTGTGCCACACTGGCTGGAACATTAGTTCACACACCTAAGCTCAGATCAGACCCCCCTCACCCCCCTTTTTTTTTTTTTTGTTTTATATTAAGCTTCCACAAGTTCCGAGAGCATTGTAGAAGTAGTGGTTAGTTACCTTTGTCTGGCCATGACTGCTCTGTAAAAATACTAAAGACTAATTCATACTCAAATAAAAACTTAGTGTAGAGGGAAACCAGCCAGGAAATACAACATTCACCACAAACCCAATTAGCAAACACTTGTCCAGTTTTACACAGTAGGCAATTTGGTTGAGCCCCAAAGTCTCAAGTTCTCTGGAAAGGCCTGCACATACAGTCATGCTGACCAAACAAACATTCAGTTTGTATTTGCCGTGATCCAACCAAACCCCCCCACTTCAACCTTCAATCTGGTGTGCCACCTCTCTGTGAGTGGTCCCTGGGCCTTGGGGGGGGCAAGAGAGGTGAGATGAACAGTCCATTTTCTTTGAAGTGCACATTGTACTCCTGGGTCTGTCCAAGCTTTGCTTCCAACTGGCTGGTGGCCTCTATTAATAAAACACATATAGCAAGAAGTATATGCACTAAACAAACACATCATAACAAGTCATGCTATGGGCACAGACACAAATATGATGGTATTTAGGGGAGTTGGCTTTTTGCCCAGATAACCTGCAAAGGCTGGGGGTCTAAGCCAACCCCCTGCTCGCCAATTGATAAGACCACCCATGAAGCCCTACTTTGATGCAAAGGGTGTCACATTCCTCAATTATAAGAGCACATCTTGGTTTGTGAACAACTGGAACCTCTGGTGACTCTTGTAAACACAATACATTGAATTTCCTGTGTACCCTGCCACCACCTATTCTTGCCAGAAGGCCACCAAATGCCAGTATAAAAGACCCCAAACTCCTGCAAAAAATGAGTTTTGTCTCTCATGGCCAACTCCCAGATGTTTTGACCTGTTGGGATTACCCACTTCTGAGTCCTTTTCTTCCTTCCCCCTCCCTCCACCTTCAGCTCAGCATGCAAGCGAAATGGTGTTACACAGGCAAGGAGGCTGGTGCCAGTGTCTCTCGCAGACACTGGGACCCCCAACCACACCTGTGGACACCTGGGAACTACACTGCCCCACAGGCTGCCACTAAGCACTATTTTTAGGCAAGTGAGGTGTAGCTGATGATTCTCGTTTTGACTCAGAGGACCATTTCTTTCCAGTGATCTGTATAATGCTTCTGACACCATGAAGATCAACTGGCCATTTGCAGTGTAAGGTCTCAACATAATTTTTCCTGTTAATGCCAACACTGTGTCATCTTTGGCAGCAGGGTCTTACCATTCTTTTTAGGTGTACCCCAACATCACCGGCAAATAGCCGTTTGTGGGGGGGGTTAGAACCCCTTTCCTATTTAAGTGAGCTCAAACTGGTACACAAAAGCTGATTACCCATATTGTCTATCGACCATAAAGCAAATATTAGAGTAGGCATAATCCAAAGGGGAAGGCACAAATGTCCAGGCACCATACTTTCGGATGTTTAGACAAATCAGCCCCACGGTACCAAAGCCCCCCTTTACTAAATGCTATTTAACCATTATATTAAAAGATTTTTGAATAGCTTGGCTTTGGTACCGATAATTATATTTTACCTTTTGGGGGGATAAAGAATAACCTCCAACAGATCCGCATGCCCATTAGACAGTAAGGAAGAGCCAAGGGGGGCCAAAGGAGCTTTACCATAATAGACCCAACCCCACATGAGAGCAGCAGGAACGATGTAGGGGACAACTTCTGGCCCTGGTGACTCAAGGAGCCTGAGGGGCTTCATGTGTCATCCTGGGTGTTGATCCCGTGAAGTGGCCTGTTCTCCAGACTTCTCAGGTTCCTTGATGTTCAGCTGGCCCAATTTTTCTGCTGGTGTCTCCTGGTTCATTTTTTATAGTCCAAGGATGGACACTACTTGCAGGCACATAGATTGGTCATGGCTTTGTCTGTGGGAATACACAAGCAAACCCTCTTCCCATAGTGGTGGATTGGGGTCTTTTCATTGTCCCAATGTTGTACCTTCTTTGTACCAATGCATCTATCATGGCCTGTTAGAGGGCTGCAATTTTTATGGATTGGAGTTGTCATTTTACATTTCAAAATTGAAAACTGACAGAGTTCAGAGTAGATAGTGTTCTGTAAGCTCTATCCCAGAGGGAACCATATTCCCCTTGCCCTTTTTGTATTTGTACCATGAACAGCAAGGTCTAGATTAAAGGCGTGCACCACCATGCCCAGCCCCAACATCAACTTTTTAAAAGACAGAGACCAGCCAGGCCTGGTGGCACATTTTTAATCCCAGCACTTGGGAGGCAGAGCAGGCAGATCTCTGTGAGTCCAAAGCAGCCCGTTCTACTAAAGAGTTCAGGACAGCTGGGCTCAGGGAGACCCTCTCAAAAACAAAAAAATAAAAAAATAAAAGACAATACCTATAATGTCATAAGATATTAAATATAACATGGCCCGGGCGGTGTGGCGCACGCTTTAATCCAGCACTTGGGAGGCAGAGGCAGGCGGGGATCTTTACGAGTTCAAGGCCAGGCTGGTCTACAGAGTGAGAGTGAGTTCCAGGACAGCTGGGGCGCTAAGCGGAGACCCTGTCTCATAAAAGACAAAAAAACTATTATTATAATTTATATATATATTATATATATATATATATATAATTGTATGTGTGTATACATACATAATAAAGAAATGATTGGTAAGCCAACCTGTAATAGAGAGAAATCACATTATTGTTTGATACTCAAGAGAGAAACACCAAACAATTTTAAAACTCTTTAATTGGGCAAGATTTTAGTTGTGATGTTTGTTTTTGAAAATTTTTGCAAAGCTTGCAAGATGCATTTTATTTGAGCTAGGGTTTTTTGTTCTTTGGAGCATTTGTCTTAAAACTCCATAGGGAAACTGGCCCCGGCATCAAACTCCCATGAACTCCACCTGCCTCTGCCACTGGAGTGCTGAAACTAAAAGCCTGTGTTACCAACTTAATTTTAAAAGAAAATGCCAGCCGGGGTGGTGGTGCACGCCTTTAATCCTAGCACTTGGAGAGAGGCAGTAGGATATTTGGTGATGTCAAGGCCAGCCTTGTCACAGAGTGAGTTCAGGACAGCTGGGACTACAGGGAGACCTGTCTCAAAAAGACAAAAAAAAAAAAAAAAAAAAAAAAAAAAAAAGATGCAAAAGATTGTAAACATGAGGTTCCTGAGGTGCTGGGATGATTGACAAGCAGAAGTGTGTGTTTTTTGTTTGTTGTTTGTTTTGTTTTTTGTCTTTCGAGTACAGGGTCTCCCTGTAGCCCCAGCTGTTGCCTGGAACTCACTCTGTAAACCAGGCTGGCCTTGAACTCACAAAGATCTGCCTGCTTCTGCCTCCCAAGTGCTAGGATTAAAGGTGTGCACCACCACACCTGGTCCAGAAGTGTGTTTTATCTTAATTAGGTAAGGAAGATGGAGTATGAAAACAATTCAGTCAAGACTGCCTTTGAATTTAAAAACAAAACAACAACAAAACAATTGAATGCGCAGAGCTATCCAAGAATTGGAAAATGGGCTTACTTTTGCTTATAAATGGTCAAACTGATTCCTTTAAATAGCCCCTATCTATTGGACATTTTGACCTTATGTCAGAATTGACAGGCCAGCTTGACCTTTAAAAGTTTTTATTTTATTAAAAGCTTTGCCCTTTTATCTAGAGCTAAAGAACTGATAAATGGTGAGCATAACCAATACTGGGAAGACTTATGACGGCTGATATTTTCAGGCCTACAAACAGTGAAAGAAGCGTCCAGTGTTTGATACCATTTCCTGTTGAAATGAGGCTGCATCTTTCTCCTGATAGGACCTATTTCTTTCCTTTTTTTTTTTTTTTTGAGACAGAGTCTCCCAATAGCCCCAGGTAGCCTGGTACTTGCTATGTAGATCAGGCTGGCCTTGAACTCACAGAGATCCACCTCCTCTGCTGGGATTAAAGGTGTGCAACCACCAGACTTGGACACAGCACCTGTTTCTTAACACCTCTGTGCAATTACACAGCAGTGTCACAGGTAAGCCAGGCATATCACCAACCCAACATATTTACATCGTGTGTGGCCCATAAACCAAAGAGAATACAAAAAATAGGTTGGAAGAATGTGTCATCGTCTATGGGTTGGCGGGGACAGACACTTTAAACTATAATGTGAAGATAAAATTACTTCATACTACAAAGGCTTCGACGGGAAAAGTAAATAGTCCGAGGTTGCAGTGGTCATAAAATCAGCTACATAAACTTTCAAAATCAAACAAAGCAAACACTGAGGAATTCTTTTGCCTTTGACACAAGTTTCTTTTTCAGAAATAGTGACATTTTTCTAGTTTAAATCAAAGGTTGCTCTGTGTCCCAGAGGGCCAGTTCTGTTCTTAGAACAACAGCCTTGGGTGGAAAGTACAACACGCCTCCCCTTTTTTGGTCTTTTTGAGACAGGGTCTCCCTAAGCCCCAGCTGGCCTGGGAACTTGCTATGTAGAACAGGCTGGGAGTTGAACTACCAGAGAGTCTGCCTCACCTGCCTCCCAAGTGCCAGGATTAAAAGAGGTGTGTACTGCCTGGCTCTTTTTTTTTTTTCTTTCCCAGATCATTTCCTTATTGTTGCTTCAAATGAACTTCCCAGTGATTAACAAGTTTTGAGTGAAATACAAGCAAAAATTTGCTACTATGAAATAGAGATAAACTTGAGGAGGCATCACATAAAAACAGAAGATATGCATAGGAAATTCTCCCAAGAAAATAAAAACTCGTGTAATACTGGATGATCCAGGACCCTATTTCTTCTTTCTTGATTTTTTTTTTTTTACAGTTAATTGGTGTCTTACTTATCCTTGTGAGCTGCTAGCTGAAAAAAACACCACAAACTTGTGGTTCATAAACAGTTCCAACTGGAGCTGTTCATGTTGCCCTAAGAATGACTCTAGTCTCCTGCCACATGTGTGGTGGTTTGAATGAAAATGTCCCCCAGGCTTCAACGTATTCAGACATTTTGTTCCCAGTGGTGGATTGTTTTGGGAGGTCTTTAGAGGTGTGGCCATGCTGGGAGGAAGTAGTCATCGGGGGGCAGGCTTAGTGAGTTCACAGCTTGCAGTCTCCAGTGTCTCTCTCTCAGCTTCCTGTGCTCATTGGGAAATGTGGAACCTCAGCTTTCTGCTCAGCTCCTGCCACCATGCCTCCTGCCACAATGGACTCTAATTCCTGGAACAAATCGTTAATCGTAAGCTCTACTATGTTCCAAATAACAACTTCTTAATGGCCTTGTCTTTCGCTCACAGAGGATGCAGTTCATGTAGGGAATGGGCTGCACATGGCTGGGCCCCTTTTTAGCATGACTGTTGTTTCTTTTTTTTTTGGTCATCTGGAGCTAAGACCCCTCCAAATATGAGTCTTTTTAAACTAAAGTTTTGTACTTTCATAATATTTTGGGTGGAATTAGATTCCCCGCTCATCTGTACCCTCTTCTATTCTGCGTGTGTGTGTGTGTGTGTGTGGGTGGTGGGGGTGTGTGGGGGTAGTGAGGTGAATGACATGTAGAAGCAAAAGGGGCCCCAAAGCCCAGCTAGTGGGGTCTGTCAACTGGAGCTCGGTAAACACCAGGAGGCCACCCATAAATAAACTGACCCCCCCCCTAGAGTTACAGGGCCAATAGTTCCATGGTTAAGGGTAGAGATCCACCCACCCCCAGTCAAGTTGGTAGGGGTCTGAACTAATACATGTGATGCTTGAAGTGCTGCGTCACTTTGCTGTGAGGCATATGAGTAACTGTCAGCGCCTGGAAAAAACTGTTTCCCTGTGATCACTAAACTGCTGGCTCTTACAGGCTCTTTCTACCTCTCTTCCACAATGATCCCTGAATTTTGGAAGGCGGAGAAACTTGATATTGATGTCCTATTCAGAGATAATCACTTTGTGGCCTATTTCAAATTGGGCGTTGTGTCGTAGTTTCATTGTCCTTTGTTGTTGGGCTTTTTTTTTTTTTTTTTTTTTTTTTTTTTTTTTTTTTTTTTTTTTTGTTTCTTCTTTCTTTTCTTTCTCTTTTCTTTCTTCTGTTTCTTTCTTTTCTTTTCTTTCTTCCTTCTTCTTTTCTTTCTTTCTTTCTTTCTTTCTTTCTTTCTTTCTCTTCTTTCTGTCTGTCTTGTCTTTTGTTTTTATTCAAGACACGGTCTTCCCTGTAGGCCCCAGCTGTCTGGAACTCACTTGTAGGACCGGCTGGCCTTGAAATCACAAAGATCCACCTGCCATCTGCCTTCCTGAGTGCAGGATTAAAGGCAGTCCACCTCCCCCAGCCAATTGTGGGTTTCTGTGTTAATCACCGTCTGCTACATAAGGACTTCTCTAGTGAGAGTTGAGAGATGCATCAATCTATGGGTATATCATTAGGAATCAGCTTAATAACTGTCTTTGTTTTGCTTAGCAGATTAATAATCGTACTAGGCTCTCCCTTATGGCCTATGACCTGTCTAGCCACATGTTCCCAGGCCTGATATCAGTGTCAAGTATGGGCTCTATCTTAGGAAGCAGACTTTAAATCCAACTAGAAAGTAGTATTCGAGCGGGGGGGCGTGGTGGCGCACCGCCTTTATTTAATCTATAGCACTTGGGAGGCAGAGAGGCAGGTGGTTGTGGATTTTTCTTTGTGAGTTTTTCAAAGGCCAGCCTGGCCTACCGGCGTGAGTTCCGGGACAGCTGGTACAGGGAGACCCTGGGTGCTTGAATAAGACCAAAAAAAACAAAAAAAAAAAAAAAAAAAAAAAAAATTATTACTTCTGCCTGGTGTGGTGGCACACACCTTTAATTCCAGCACCAGGGAGGCAGAGGCAGGAGGATCTTTGTGAGTTCAAGGCCCATTCAAAGAATGGACCAAAACAGTAAACTTCTGCATCAAAAAATTAAAAAAGACGGAGAAAAAGATGCAAGACATGTATGGCAGAATGCATGAGTTCTGGCGGGGTGGGGGACATGGAAGGGAGAATGGGTCTAAATTTGATTAATATGAGGGGGCTGGAGAGATAGCCTAGTGGTTAAGAGTGCCGACTGCTCTTGCAGAGGACCCGGGTTCGATCCCCAGCACCCACATGGCGGCTGAAAACTGTCTTTAATTCCAGTTCCAGGGGAATCCGATGCCCTCTTCTGACCTCCGCAGCATTGCACAACACGGGTGCACCAACCTACATGCAGACAGTACATTCATACACATATGAAAATTAAAAAAAAAGTTATATGAAATGCACAAAAGTTCAATAAAAATATAAGATAAAAGGCAAAATGTTAAAAAATTAAAGCACAAAGTCAGGCAGAAAGTGGCAAGAGAGGAAGACTGTAAGCAGCTGAAGAGCAAATGCATTTTGTAGCCTCTTGACTTTGCTGTCTGTTACCCTGGTTGCTGTTGTTTCTGTGATTTTCAGCTATGACTCAGAGTAGTTGACTTTTATCTGCCCTTCTCCCTACTGGAGGTAGACAAAAGCAAAAATAACAAAATTCAAACTCTGCCATTTCCTGTTGAAGAGTTGATAATATTTTCCGCAGGAGCTTGAGTGGAAGGTTGGGATATTATGGGACTTGCTCTGAACTCCATGGCAGGTCCCTAACATGCGGTTTGAATTTAAATCTTTATCCTTCAGCACACTGCCCACTGCTCAGGACTCAGCGCGAGGCCCTCCAGGCTCTGACTTCAGAACATGGACTTGGAGCCTCATTGCCTTCCCCAGTGATCTTCTGAATCTACATCCCTTCTAAGAAGACTAAGAATTTATCTAGAATGCTGGAAACTGAGAGGTTAATGTTATTTGATCCGGTTCTTCTTCAATATGACAGATTTGTTCAGTATCCTCAGCACTTGCCGACTGAATATTCCATATGTGACCTTAATTTGGGCCCCTGAGGTGTTCATCAATTGCTTCTTGTTTTCTAAACAAACTACTTTAGACTGTAATTTTTTTCAGAGATGATAGAACCTGTGTTTTAGTTCTAGTTCCTCATCTTCGACCTTGGCATTCATCTTTGCCATCTCTCCTTCTTCCTCTCAGCCCACCCCTCTACTTTTCTGCTACTTCTTCGGCACGGTTTTGCTGTCTAGACTTGCCTTAAACTCATTATGTAGCCCAGACTGGCCTGGAATGCATGATCCTACTGCTCAACTTCCCAACTGCTGTAAGATTATATAGGCAGCCACACTCCATCTGGCTCCTCTGACTCGTTTTCTTTTTTTTTTTTTCAGTTTCAGACTTTTAAGGTTTTGCTTTGCACTCATTCTATAGGGTTCTGAAGAAGTATGTGAGTATAGGGGGTGGGCAGTAACTACTTGTTAAATATTTACTACTTCCAGATACTGTGATGTAAATATAACTACACTGAGTTAGTAATACTCCCAAATGAATGAGGCTAGTAATATCGTTTGCATTTTATTGTGGAGAAAGTTGAAGCTGAGAAAATTTAAATATTTTGTTCATGACTCACATACAGAATAACAGAACTTTTGAGTTCAGCTCTGTCTCATAGCCACGACGGACCATTTTACTACCTGGCCTGCTATGAGCTAGTACTTCAGAGAACATCCAGTGATTTTCAATCATTCAGATACCTCAAATATTTCTTTTAGTATTTTTTCCCTCTAGGTGGGTCACTCTTCCTTTCATTATCTTCAGTGGGCTATTGTTTTCCAGTACCACCCTGTTTGGAACACTGTTTCATTGAGCCACATGTTTTCACTGTACTTAAAATACAGAAAGTCAGGTCCACAATAACTTGTGCTGGCTCCACTGTGCTTCTCTAACTCAACACACGTTTTTGTTCTTAAACCTGTTTTTGCATCCAGAGGTTTTATCATCTTATGCCTACGCAGCAAGAGTCAGAGCAGCTGGAACTCGTGTCTGAAATGAATAAGTCAGTGTAGAATATGAGCACAGCATCATTAGAAATGTTTATAAGGAAAATTCATTGAAGCAAGATGCAGTTATAAACGGACCATTTCACCTGCGGGAAAAGCTGCCATAATCGAGCTGTACTTCAGGGGTTCTGTGGTCTGCCAGAAAAAAATGGTCAGTGTTTAGTGGCCTGAAGGGAGCTGAAGGGTCTCCTTATCTCCAGAGTTAAACTATAGAGTAAAAATTCCAAATATGGGAGCTTAGATGGAACTGGCAATGGTCACATAAGTGTTTTCCTTTTTAAATATTTTTTTCTATTTATTATTTATATTTCATGTGTATGAGTGTTTTGCCTGAATGTGTGTAAGTACACCAATATCATACAGTGGCCGAGGAAGTCCGAGGGAGAGCATTAGACCCTCTGGTACCAGAGTTAGGGTTGTTTGCTGCCATGTGGGTACTAGGATTTGTACCTGGGCCCTCTGCAAGAGCAATCAATGCTCTTAACCTCTGAGCCATCTTTCCAGACCATATTTTCCTTTTTTTATTTTTTATTTTATTATTTTTTTCCATTACTTCTTTATTTTTTTTTCATTTTTTTAACAATAAGTAATAATTTATGAGTACAAGCATCCTTCATATAAAACCAATTTGCAAGCAGTTGTGCCCAAACCCACACAGCCCAAGGGTCCCACCATCCAGCTGGGGGGCTTGTATGTTTAATCAAGTTGATCAAATAAGTGTCCAGACTATATTGCTGTAGTTTCACCATTCACCCGAATCGCAGCCCTTACATTATATTTTCCTTTTTTAAAAAAGTACATTATAGGGGCTGGAGAGATAGCCTAGCAGTTAAGAGTGCCGACTGCTCTTGCAGAGGACCCGGGTTCAATCCCCAGCACCCACATGGTGGCTGAGAACTGTCTTTAACTCCAGTTCCAGGGGAATCCGACACCATCTTCTGACCTCCAAGGCATTGCATGACACAGGTGCACAAACCTACATGCAGACAGTACATTCATACACATAAAAAAATAACTAAAAATTTTTTAAAAAGTACACTATGGCCAGGAATGGTGGCACACACCTTTAATCCCAGCACTCGGGAGGCAGAGACAGGTGGATTTCTGTGAGTTCAAGGCCACCTTGGTCTACATAGAGAGCTCCAGGTCAGCTGGGACTAGGGAGACCTGTCTCAAAAAAAAAAAAAAAAAAAAATTACTGACTGTGTGCTTCCTTGGGAGAGACTGCTAGAACTTGGTCTTAACTTTGGTTGTCCCCAAAATAAGTAAGAGTGAGAAAAAGATTGAGATTCATTCTGTGTCTGCTACCTGGGCTAAGAGAAATGAGAGTAAGAGGAACTAGCTCTTATTTTACTTGAAGATTAACTAAACAGGGACTGCACAGCAGGATTTCATAAACTGGGCATGTCAATTAAGTAGGTCTGGGCTAAAGTATGTGGTTAAGTCTTATGGAAGAGTTGGAAACAGTTGCAGGAATCCTGAGAATGTTTTAATCTTAGCAATAATGCTGGGGCTCCTACCACTCAGTATTTCCATTTCCTTTTGCAATCCATGTAGGCATAGTCAGAATCCCCATTAAAACTGACAGAGTCTGACACAAGATATCTTTTTGTCTTTTTTTTTTTTTTTTTTGGTCTTTTTGAGACAGGGTCTCTCTGTAGCTCCAGCTGTCCTGGAACTCACTCTGTAGACCAGGCTGGCCTTGAACTCACAAAGATCCGCCTGCCTCTGCCTCCCAAGTGCTAGGATTAAAGGCGTGCACCACCACGCCCGGCTGACACAGGTATCTATAAAATTCATTTCATTTCATTTTTTATGTTTTGAGCCATGGGAACTGAAGGTGAATAGTGTATTTCATTGTGCCTTGGGAAGTGCATGGTCATGAAAAGTGTTTTTCATTGTGCCTTGGGAAGTGCATGGTCATGAAAAGTGTTTTTCATTGTGCCTTGGGAAGTGCATGGTCATGAAAAGTGTTTGCATTAAATTTAAAATTACAAATAAATTTATAGAAAATTCATGTTCATGCTGAACAATTTAAAATTGATTTGTGGGGGCTGGAGAGATGGCTCAGCCATTAAGAGCACCGACAACTGCTCTTGCAGAGGTCCCAGGTTCGATTCCCAGCACTCACGTGGCTGCTAAGAACCATCTTTAAGCCGGGCGTGGTGGTGCACACCTTTAATCCTAGCACTTGGGAGGCAGAGGCAGGTGGATCTCTGTGAGTTCAAGGCCAGCCTGGTCTACAGAGTGAGTTCCAGGCAAGCTGGGGCTATAGGGAGACCCTTTCTCAAAAAAGACAAAAAAAATGATCTGTTATTCATGCATTTCTTTCTAATCAGTTATACAAATGTTCTTTCTTACATTGCAAAAAATTGTTTGGGACCAGTATAACTATGGCTATAAAATCCAAATAATCATTGAAGACAACGAATTATATCAAAGCCATGACAAAAATCACTTATCAATTGTAGCTAAAACAATTCAGAATTTTATAAAGGTATTTTGACTTGTTCTTATAAAATATTTATTTAAGGTGAATCCAATATATTTGAAAAATTAGAGAACAGATAGATAAAAAAATAAAAATGTTAGGAAATCATGTACTTGTAATCTCAGTAATAGACTTGAAAATACTTTGTTTTGCAGTTACACATTTTATTACAAATTTATTTTATGCCCAATAGAAAAGCAAATTTGGAATCTATTTACAAGTATCATGTATTTACATACATACAACTAATGGAGTTAAAGAAAATGGACAGAGAAACAATATATAAGAAGAATATGTTACTGTACATAGTTTATTATCATGTTCTTTAATGTCACTGAATCTTTACTGTAGTAATAAATACAATTCTATATGTACATATCTTATAAAACATCTCATAAATGTATTTTTAAAAATTCCAAGTTAAAACATCTGATCAAAATAAAACATGCTTAATATAAAAATAAATCTACCTTAATAGCCTTTTGGTTTGGGTGCAGTGAAGGTAATGTAGGATCACAGAAATTATGAATTAATCCTTTGACTTTTAATATTTAATAATTTGTGCCTTAAAATATTTAACACCTGTGGTAATATGGAATAAGCAGAGAAGTAATGTTCCTCATAGCAAATGCTTGATCCAAAAAGGGCGGAGCTAAACCAAGCTAAATAGACAGAATGATACTTTACCCAGTTTCTGTTGAATCCTAAGTATTGTCAGACATTGCTGCTAGAGCTATTAGAGAGAGCTGTGTGAAGTTACATAGTGGACTTATGCCATGTTTGCTTGTGTTTGGTTATCAAACCTCTTGCAAAAAAATGTGCACCCACTTAGAAACAAACAAAAATCTCACAAGTGCTTCCCATCTTTTCTAGGTAGGTCCATTGCCGGCAATGAACTTTCTGAGCTTTGGATACCAGGAATTTAAAAATGAATTAGATAAGACAAATTTCACCGGTATATTAATTGCCTTAGGAAAAATGTAAGAATTTCGGTGAATTCTTTTTTCAAAATATCTGTAGCTAGTTTTATTCCATTGAGGGTGGAAGCATTGAATGCTTATTTATAAAGCCTAGTATCTCTTGAAATTATGTATGAGTGAGTTAATAATGTCTTATACTGTCTATCCAAGAAATTGGTGGCTTGGACAGACTCTTGACAAAAGACAAAGACGAAAATATCTCCATGGGGCCATTAAAATGAAACCCAATGGGTAATGTATCCCATTAATTTAAAAATCTTTTTTTCTTATACCTCTAACCATCTTTTGAGGAACTTGGAGATTTAAATGCACCCGTTTTGTCATCAAATGAATCCCCCCCCTCCCCACTAGTTGATTATGCTGGTGAGTTTAAAGATAATGTAAATAAAATCAATTTATTGTTAAAGAAAATTTCGATTTGCTGGACTCACTTAAGTAACTTGGCAGATTTACCTGCAGCTGAACAAATCATACAAGCAGCCTCTAGACTTACACGTATGTCACTCTTAAGTATCACTAGTTACCACCTTTTTCCACACTAACTTAGAGATGGTTACTTGGGTTTTAAAGCAGATTTCAGCTCAGCTCTCTTGGTTATTGCTCTGATGTCTTCATTCTCACATTTTCAGGTTTCCAATTTTTGAAAACTCCATCCCTTACGTATCAATTAGAGACATGGGACAAATGCTACTGAAGAAAGGTGACAGCTTTCAGTCATTGGGTAAGCTGGTGATGACCCAGCATTGGAAGGCAGGTCATAGCCTATGCTGGCATGAGTAAAGGCTACCAAGGCTTGGGTTGAGTCACAGGACCGTTTCTCCACATCGTCAGAGTTAATAGATAGCAGACTTGGGTGTTTTGATCTTGTCCAGAAGTGGGTTTGCTTTCCTAGGCTGCCCAGATCCTCCTTAAAGTGGGGATTGAAGAGGATGTAGAGAAGGGGATTGAGACATGCAGGAAGAGGGGCAGTCACTAGAAGTATGAACTTAATTACTTCGGGACTGATAAACGTGAGGTTTAGCAAAGAGGAAAAGGATAAGAAAGCCACTGGGCAGTAAAGGATACAGTTGGTAAGGAGCAGCAGGGCGATGTGTTTCACCATAGAGCAGTCCCAAATGTTCTCCAGGTCTCCCTTCTCCAAATTGCAGTAGAGCTTGGTGTAGGCAACAGTCATTATAAGGAAGCAAAGGGAGTTGAGCAAGACGAGAGCCACCATGTAGCCTGTGGTGCTGGGCTCCCCAAAGGGCAGGGGCAGGCAGAGTGGGGAGGCGCTGTATTCACTGCCACCCAACAAAGGAACCGTGGCAATGGTCAGGGCCAACAGGATACAGAGCAAAACAATCACCTTCAGGCTAGAGAACGGAGTTTTCATTTCGAACTTTGAAGAACACTTGACAGAAACCCCACGCTCCAGGGCTGCCAGGGTGAGCAGGAAGACAGATGATTCTGAAGCAAAGATGCACAAGAAACCAATGATCTGGCAACCAATCCCATTTTCCCACCACGCACCATGTTGTGCAAAGCTGCCAAAAGTGAATGCGTCCACTGCAGCCAGCACGGCACTGGAGACCCCCGTGAGCATATTCACCACCGCAATCACTCCGATTAGTAGTTTTATGGGAGAGATGTACAGAGGGGCTCTGAATACTGTTGAAGTCACCAAGGCATTACAAGAAAGAGCCAAAACTGCTATGGTCCACACTCCGATTCTGATCAGCCAGCTACCAAATAGGTGCTCACAGGGCTTGAAGGGACCTGAGCCAGGAAGGAAGAGAAAGACTATCAAAGAGGGTTGACAGCTTTTGCCAAATTTGCCAAGAGACTGTTACAGCCATTGTAACCCACGGTAGCCACATGGCTTGCTCTACTCGCTCAAACCAGTGTGAGGACTGCCCTGGAGTTTGCCTAGACTGACCCATCGGTACAGTCTCTTGAGCTCCAAGGGAATATATAGAAAAATGAAAATGGGGAACTTCAGTTGTAAGATACAGCAGTGCCGGGACCAAGTGAAAGCCATCTCTCTTGGACTTCTTTTTTTGGGGGGGGGGTATTTTTGAGACAGGGTCTCCCTGTAGCCCCAGCTGTCCTGTAGACCAGGCTGGCCTTGAACTCACAAAGATCCACCT
This sequence comes from Rhizomys pruinosus, assembly GCA_009823505.1. Taxonomy (NCBI): domain Eukaryota; kingdom Metazoa; phylum Chordata; class Mammalia; order Rodentia; family Spalacidae; genus Rhizomys; species Rhizomys pruinosus. The sequence continues at coordinate 2,073,589 of VZQC01010207.1, forward strand.
GCCTCTGCCTCCCAAGTGCTAGGATTAAAGGCGTGCGCCACCACGCCTGGCTCTCTTGGACTTGGACTTCTTACTATGACCTTCAGAATGCTTCTATGGGCTCCATAGCCTGAAATTCTGTCATTAGACATGACGTATAGCTAGTAGGAATATCCATTTGGTGGAATCTTACCTCAGTTCTAGATTGATATTTGGTGTCAGGGAGCAAGGAATACTTATTTATTGAAAATAAAGCATTTATAATTGCCCTTCCTCCCCAAACTGCCCATCTTATTTCTAGGAATGGGACAATTTAATGAACTGAATATTTTTTTACTCATCTGTTATGAACTATTATTTACTTTTCGATGTATCTGTTTTTCTCCTTAAAACAATTTTTTTTTTTTGTCTTTTTGAGATAGGGTCTCCTTGTAGCTCCAGCTGGCCTGGAACTTGCTATGTAGACCAACCTGGCCTTGAACTCACAGAGATCTGCCTGCCTCCTCCTCCTCCCAAGTGCTGGGATTAAAGGCATGCTGCACCATGCCTGGTTTAAAAACTTTTTATTTTTTATTTTTTGGTGGTGCTGGGGATAGAGGCCACAGTCTTCAGTGTGCTAAACAAGTACTTTATTCCTGAGCTGCATCCCCAGTGTCCAAGTAATTATTTGTAGAGAACTAAATCATTTTCAAAATACAGTGATTATACAAAGCAAGACTACATCATACTATTCCCTAATAAATAGTGATATTGTTTTAAAATCATGTAAACCTCTAATTATATGCTTACTCTTTAGTGTGCATTAAACCAAATCAACAGTTCTCCACAAAAGTTCTCTTTGTGAATGGAGCACAGCTCCAGGGAATGAATGCTTGTTTGTAATTTATGAGCTCTCATTGGCAGGATACTGATGAGCATGGATGGCATAAATTTTGCTCATGCAGCCACAATGTTATACCAGCACAAGTACACAGTAGCCTTTACTATCGAGGTAGTTTTGATGTCGTTCTTACCTGGAGAAGGTGAACACTGCACTGAATGAAGGGCTTTCAGGTCTTCCTCAAAGTCAAGCAGGAAATCTTCAAGGTCTCGCTCATCTGCAGGAATAAGAACCCCGGAATGATTAGTTTTGTCTTTCTATTCAAGGGACCCCATGAAGAAACACTAGGGCTGCCTTCAAGACATGAATTGTCATGAAGAGACGTGGAAGGCAAGACTTTCTGGCAGGTCAGTTAAAAAAGTCCCTTGTCCATGTTCTTCTCAGTCTACCATGGCAATGTCCAACATAGCTGATGGTAAGGGAGAGTGATCTATACTCGAGTTTTGAACACCCAGGCTCTCTGATTCTGTTTTCTCTAGAGCTTGTGATGGCCCTAAAGCTCACAGATCTAAGTCCAGTGCAAGGAAGCATTTTATCCAATTTTATAAGGACTGGGGATAAAGGTTAGTGGTAATATTTGTTTAGCATGCTCAGAGCCCCAGGTCTGGTCATCAACCCCTCTCCCCCCAAAAAAACTCTCCTGAAGACAGAGAGGGGATAACCAATTTCTGATTTCTGCTACAATGGCTATAGTACAAATTTTCTAGGCCACTTTCTCTGAGTACGAGGTACAAAATCAGATACAGTTAGGTTTTGGTATTCCCCATGGACTTTTGCATAAGAGAAGCCAGAAGTAATGACTAGGTGCTTAGTTAAGTAAACTAGAAATAAAAAAAAAAAAAAGAGCTTTCTTAAAGATGCATATTTACTTGGTCTTGTGTAATACTCGAGCACCAGTGTGTGTGTGTGTGTGTGTGTGTATGTGTGTGTGCATGTGTGCGTGCGTGTGTGCGTCTGTGTGTGTGCATATGTGTGCGTTTGTGTGCAGGTATAATCACCTATGGGAGTGTGCATGGAGGCTGGAGGTTGTTATTGGGACGCTCAGTCACTTCCCTTCCTATCTTTTGAGACTGGGTCTCTCACTGAATCTGAAGCTCAGAGAGCTCTGGGGATCTGCTAGGCTGGCTGACCATGTAGCTCTGGGGATCTACCTTGCAGTGCTAGAATTACAGGTGCAATTACAGGTGCAAGCTGCCACACCTGGCTTTTTTTTTTTTTTTTTGGTCTTTTTGAGACAGGGTCTCCCTGTAGCCCCAGCTGTCCTGGAACTCACTCTGTAGACCAGGCTGGCCTTGAACTCACAAAGATCCACCTGCCTCTGCCTCCCAAGTGCTAGGATTAAAGGCGTGCGCCACCACGCCCGGCCTTTTTTTTTTTTAACGTGGGTATTGGAGACCCACATTCAGGTCCTCATGCTTGTGCACTAAGCACTTTATGCATCTCCCCAGCCCTGGAATCAGGATTTGTAAAAATCCTTGGTGTTACTCTAATATGTGGCTCAGGGTTGAGAATCTCTGGTTTTGAAAATAAATTTCAATAAATTAGCTCTAATGTGTAGTTCCAAGGGTTGATGCCACATCTGAACATAGTGGGCTCTCTCTTTTTTAAGTTTAATTTTAATGAATAAATACAGAAGAATTTAGAGTTGATGAGAACAAAAACTAAGGAACAAGAGCAAGGTAAGTGCTATGGCCTGAAACAAACAAACAATATTAACTTTTTAAACTGAAATGCATGTGGAAAGGTTAAGGTAACCTGCAGACAGGCTGAATCACACTTGCTTTGGAATCAACAAATCATTAAGGGCCAAAGAACAGAAGCCATTCTGTTAGACCCTGTGCAAACTCGCAGGCTTGGCAAGGAAAGAAGGGGGTGCTGCCCAAGGCGCCTCTTCATCACCACAGGTGTGGTGGAGATGCATTGCTGTCTGTTTAAGTAATGTCTTACTTCAAGGAAAGCTAACGGCCTTACAGACATGATCTCATTTCACCTTCCTGACAGATACCCCTGTGGGGATCTAGAAAAGAATGATTTAGAATTAGTTGGTAGAAGCTGAATTCTCAGGCCCGTCTGCTGGAATATGCAGGAATTTAAAATCTCCACATCTTCTACAGGCCAGAAAAATAAGCATGGATTTTTCTTTTCCAGAGAAAGCAGTCTAGAAGCATGGGATCCTTTTAAAAATGTAAGGAAATATTGATATATTGCAGACCATGTATGCTGGGGAGGATCTTATTATAAAGCAAAAAGGCTAAGAGTTCACTAAGAATAGGTAACAATCCTTAATCTTTCTTTCTGAGTCTTTGCAAAAATGATACTGATTTTCCATTTGCTGAGGTGATTACACGGGGACTTCAGATGGTCCTTTTTTTTACTTCAGATGGTTTTTTTTTTTTTTTGGATGACTTTTCAAGACCTTTTTGGTCACAATTTGCTAACCATGACATAGCAGTTCTTACCTTGAACTTGAACTATTCCAGCATCTTTCTTATAGAGGTCATCCACACTGCTGTTATCATCTTTATTCCATTGATTAGGAATTTTATAGACATTCTCACAGCCTCCAAATGCACAACACTGGTAAGCATAAGGCATTTCAATAACCCTTTAAAGAGACAAAAGAAAAACAAAAACTGCACACTTAAAGAGATGGGTCATTAAATATAGTGCTTATCTTTTTTCCTTTTTTTTTTTAGTGCTTATCTTTTTTCATCCAATTATTCTAGCTTTGGAGTGTAAGTTATTTGCATAAAGATGTTCATTATAGTACTACTTATAACAGCAGTTATTAAAAAATTATTAACATGAGATGTTTATAACTGTGAAGTCTGATTTAAATGATAGAAAATTTCCGTAATCAAATTCTTTAAAAATGAGTTACAGGGAAATTGTGATATAATATTAAGTTACTAAAACATGCCATCAATTTCTTTGTAGAGTTTGATTCTAATAATGTAAATGATATGAAACAAAGCCTAGAAGAAACAACATAAAAATGTTGTTTAAGGTGGCATTTGAAAAGATATTTGTCTCTTTTCTATACTGTCTTTTGAGGTTATAGGTTATATTACTTTCATGATTTTAAAAGTATATAGAATGTATTGTGGTTCAAGACACACACACACACACACACATATATATATATTCTTTTTTTTTTTTTTTTTTTTTTCTGAGAGAGGGTCTCCCTTTAGTCCCAGCTGGCCTGGAGCTCACTCTGTAGACCAGGCTGGCCTTGAACTCAAAGAGATCTGTCTGCCTCTGCCTCCCGAGTGCTGGGATTAAAACCGTGTGCCACCACCCCCAGCTTTTTTTTTTAAATATTCTTTTTTAAAAATTTTTATTTATTCTTGTATGTGTATAAATGTACTGTCTGCATGTAGGTTTGTGCACCCGTGTCGTGCAATGCCACGGAGGTCAGAAGATGGCATTGGATTCCCCTGGAACTGGAGTTAAAGATGGTTCTCAGCCGCCATGTGGGTGCTGGGGATTGAGCCCGGGTCCTCTGCAAGAGCAGTCGGTGCTCTTAACCGCTAAGCCATCTCTCCAGCCGTTAAATATTCTTTAAGATACTTCTTTATCATTAATAAGCATAACAGCTTTTAAAGAGCACTACTTCCTCAAGCAAATACTAATTTAGTACATTTTATTATAGTACATACAAGCTAGATGAATTAAAAATTGTAAACAGGAGTGCAGTAATGTTATAATGTTATTTAATTACATGGCCTAGTTTATATCCCATGGATCAGTGATTTTCCAACTCTTTCCATGCACTCTGTGATTCTGGGAGGCATCTTTGAGAGGGAAAGGAAACGTGCTCAGGAAGACACAGTCTCCCACCTCAGGGCTTGTCCTAACAGTGTTCCAGGGGTGGTGGACTTCAGGGCATGAAATGCAATTCAAAAGGGTCTCATGACCTCGTAAATTTAGAAATCCACTATAACATGTCTATTATTTCACATGACCACAAATGTATCTTATTAGTTTTAATGACAAACTCACTTGAGCTCTGGAAAGTTTTCAGATGATATCAAGCTCTGTAAGGCATGATTTCCTGTTAATTTTAAGTGAGTTAAACCATGTAACCCAGTTACAGGGAAAGACGACAGGAGGTTGGACGATAGGTCCCTGCAAAACATCAAAAGACAATTGGCTCTTAGTAGTTTATGTTAGCGTAAAAAGTTTATGTTGAAAGAGCAACCTAAAGATGATTAAACTGTCCAATAAAAACTTCTAAGCAGGGTCCTTACTCGTAATGATAAAACTAACCATTTGGATTTTAGTTTTTGATAGCTTTTCTTATTTATAATCAGAACTGAGGGAAGGGGGCAGTTTTAAGAGCATTAAGATTGTTCTGTATTTGGCTTGGCTTTATTTGGCCAAGTGGGGACATCTAAAATCACATGGCAATACTAAATTTATTTGAAAGTGATAGGAATGACAAGTAAAAAGTTTTGGAGGACTATTATTCCCTTTATAGCCTCACTTTTGTCTGACAAATTTCTTATTTCTCTACTAGATAAGAGAGAGGGAAATGGAAATGCGGGAGATGGAGAGAGGATAGGAAGAGGGGGACAGGGATGGGTTTTCATCAGTTGTGGTAGGAAACAATAAAAGAGAAACCTGTTAGAAATGAATTGTCATCTTATTCCATTCTGCCTGATTACTCAGCAAAAATGGATAAGTTCACCTGAATAACCAGAACCAGGCATCATCACCCAGAGCCACAATTATCCACTTAAGAGCTCATATGGCCCTGGAAGAGCAATGTAGCTCCTTCCTGGCTGGGACAGAGCTCTAGGCATGAGAACACTGCACACTGTGCATTGTGAGCATCTTCAGCAAACCGACATCTGTGTTAACTACATAGTCCCCTGTTGCTGAAATACATCCCATAAACAAATAATGAAATACTCACAACTTTATTAGAGATGGCGAAGTAGAAAATGCATTGGGGTGAATAATGGCAATTTTATTCCAAGCTAAGTTCCTGTGTTTTTTAATAAGGCAAATGAGAGAATCATATTAAAAAAGCATATCACATTTTTATCATATATATCTTGTCTCTACCCAAATTAAATTCTGTTCAAATTAGGAATAAATAGCTCATCAAGCTCTCCTTCAGATAAAGATATTAATGGCATAAAATAAGTAAAGAGAGAACTTTAAGTTAACCCTGTTTAAAGATATTTTAGTTTTTATTCTTTTCTTGCTAAAAAGGTTGACTTTAAAAAGGGTATAAAATTTTACTATAATTTTTCTAAAATGGGAGATGTAGAGGAACAGAAAGAGACAAAATTTGGAGTCTCTTCCTCTGACTAGCAAGTAAATTCAAAACTATGAGATGTTCTTGGACATATAATGAAACCCAACCAAGTATTTGTGTCTACCACCCATATGTGACAGGCTAGAAATCAGCATAGGGATGTTTAAGAAAATTCCCAGAAATTATACAGACAAATTCTTAACCGGGACATGAGTAAAATAGGGACAAAAATATGTTGGGAATAAGATCCTTTGATAGCAGAGAAAAACTATAGGTTATGGAGAAATGGAATCTACGTGCCTCACATATATACTGAAAATGAAGATAATTTAGCAGGAATTAAATCTTTCGAACTTCCACATTTTTAAAAAGTTGTGAATTTAAGACCTTCTTTCCTTCTGCTGGGAACAGAAGACCCAAAGTGCTCATTTGTGTGTAGATGACATGGAGGTGATACCAGTATCTGGTATGAGTCAGCTAAAACATGGCAGACACTAGAACGTGGGGTGGGGGTGGGGGTTTGCTGGGCTATGAGTCAGCACCAAATAGCTGACACCAGATGTCCAGGGACCCCAACAGTAAACCATTGTATACTCTGTTATGTAGCTGGTTTTGGCACAATGCCACTTTCATTGTGATTCTGTATAAATATGGCCTTGCCACTGCCTTCACCAGGCTGCCTGTGTGTGACTGTCTATAGGCCTGTGTGCCACTCCCTGCTGCCTGTATGCCAGTTTTTGTATGTATCTATGCCCACTTGTATGCAGCCATGTGTGCCTCTGTGTACCTCAGTAGTCTGCCTAGAAGCCTGTATGCTGGTTTAAAAGTGTGTCTTATCTGCCCATGGCTCCTAGTAATCTCAACCTCCAAGCCTCTTGTGACCCTCCTTTTCTGACTTTGAAGCATAGAGCTCACACCTTCTCCCTCCTTCCTTTTGTCCTTCCTTCATTTTTCATGGAACTGGATATCATAGCCCCGGGCCCTGAGAATGCTAGATCAGGGCTCTCCTAATGTGCTACACTCCAATCCAAGTTTTATTTTTAAAATTTCTAACAAATAAGAGTAAAAAGTAGGTGTTTGAGAAAATTGGAAGTGATCAAAGGCAGTGTTTCTCAGTTACAGGTAAAGTGTATGACATCTAGGCCCCTGAGTTACCTTGAATGAATGGAATTCACAGAACATTAATGTTCTCATTTGAAAATTATTATTGCTATTATTATTATTATTATTAATGTGTGGTGTGTGTGTGTGCGTGTGTCTGTGGTCTTTTTGAGACAGGGTCTCCCTGTAGCCCCAGCTGTCTTGGAGCTTACTACGTAGACCATGCTGGCCTTGAACTCACAGAGATCCTCCTGCCTCTGCCTTCCGAGTGCTGGGATTAAGGGCGTGTGCTGCCACTCCCAGCTAAAAATTATTTTTTTAGGAAACTTTTCTCTTTTTTTGGAAGAAACCAGAAAGCTTTTCATTGATTTGATTTCTTTAAAAATACTTGTTTTTCCCAGTGTTGAGGACCTTTTATGTATGGCAAGAAAGCCTTCAATGTTGAGCTAGATCTCTAATTCTTTTTTATTTTATTTATTTATTTATTTATTTATTTATTTATTTATTTATTTATTTAATGTGTATGAATGTACTGTCTGCATGTAGGTTTGTGCACCCATGTCATGCAATGCTGCAGAGGTCAGAAGAGGGTGTCAGATTCCTCTGGAACTGGAGTTAAAGACGGTTCTCAGCTGCCATGTGGGTGCTGGGGATTGAACCCAGGTCCTCTGTAAGAGCAGTCAGCACTCTTAACCGCTAGGCCATCTCTCCAGCCCCTAGATCCCTAATTCTTTTCACCAATTTTAAAACAAGATCATGGGGTGGAGAGATGGCTCAACAGTCAAGAGCACTGGCTGCTCTTGCAGAGGACCTGGGTTCGGTTCCCAGCACCCATGTGGTAGCTAACAACAATCTGTAACTCCAGTTCCAGGGGATTCAACACCCTCTTCTGTTGTCCATGCCACTGCATGAAATGGTTGTACTTACATACATGCAGGCATAACACTCACACACATAAGATTTTTTCCAATTAAACAAGAGGACAACTAAGAAAGGGAGGAAAAGTATGGTGGGAAACCTACAAAGCAGCTAGGTTCTGGGTGATGAGCATGCTATTGAAGTCTACTGAGCTGCTCATGAAATATATGCTGAAGGGAACAAGTCACATAATCTGTCAAAGGCTCTTTGACACCTTCGAAGAACATGGGCACCAGGGGTCAGCATCATAGAGGAGAGCATCTATCATGTAGGCCAAATCTGTCCCTAAAGTTTTATATCAATTTGCCTGGCTCCTATGCAAATAAGGGGATATTTACATGTTCAAAAGATGGTAATTCCCAGTTCATGAGCTCGTGTGCTGGAATTGTCTCAGCAGCTTTAGAGGAGTCATTTCCCACTCTTCCAGTCTTGCTTCACTTGGTTTCCCAATAGAGATCCCAGAACGAAAGTGTCAGGGCAGAGCACTTGTGGTCTGTTCCTTCCCTGACTTGGAAGCTTATCTTGGATGGCAGCTACAACAGCTCAGCCCCTGCGGCCCTCTCCATGAACAAGCTCTGTATCCGTCCTCCATCCTCTGCTGTAGTCTTTGTGTTACTGCTGGTTTCTGCACAGCAATCCCTGCTGCAACCTCATTGCAGCACCTATGTAAATATTCCTTTATGTGAACCACTGGGGTGAATTCTGTTTCTTGCCAGATCTGTTATTGACTCATTCTATAAGGTTCTATATTTATTCTAATCATTACATACTTATATGTGCTGAGTACAACTGTAATTTTTCTTTTGTGTGTATGTGTGTATGCATATTTGAGTGCATGTGTGTGTATGTGTGGATGTGTGTAGATATGTGTTCCAGAGGACAATCTTGGGGGTGTCTTTACTCAGATACTATGTACCTTGTTTTTTGAGACCGGGTCTCTCACTGACCTGGAACTTCATTAGGTCAGGCTGACTGGTCAGCAGGCCCCAGGGATCCATCTGTCTCCGTCTTTCAGTACTGGGAGTACAAGTGTGTGTCACCACACCTGGCTTTTTATGTGAGTCTGGGGAACAAACTTGGGTCCATACACTTGCACGGCAGACGCTTTATGGAGTAAACTATTTACCTAGATCATAAATTGTTGCTGTTTTTTAGACAGGGTCTCCCTATAGCTCCGGATGGCCCAGAACTCACAGGCTGGTCTTGACCTCACAGAGGTCTGCCTGCTCCTAACTCCTTAGTGCTGGGATTAAAGGTGTGTACCACCATGTCCAGCAGATCATTTATTTTTAAGTATATAACATTTTCAATAATAAAAACAGAATTAAATATTTCCATGTTGATCTTCTGACAAAGAGAAATATTTCCCAGTACAGTTGCACTTAAACCCTGGTGGGTTTGTTAAAATGCAGATCTTGGGTTCCACTCCAGAGAATCTAACTTTGGAGGGAAGTGGGTCTCAGAGTCAGCCTTTTTCACTGTCAACCCCAGGTTGTCCTTAAGCATTTCAAGACATAAAAAACAGGCAGATGGGTTGTATACTCATCCCATTTTTGTGTGCAAACCTCCAGGCTGCCGACAGAAATGCTATGTAGGCTCTTGAGCAGCATGGCTTCATTTTTTTTACCAACAGCGTATTTTTGAGGATTGGTAGAGAACATACTCACAAATTTATTACTTCTAAATTTGTTCCTAGAACTTGCCAGGAGCAAGATACTCATCTCTTTTTTCTTTTAAAAAATGCAAACTAATGTACAAACAACACTACAAGGTACAATAATATAAGTATACAGTAAGAAAAAATATATTAATGGAGGGTGATTAGGGAGAGGAAATAGTCTGTGCTGTGGAGGGTGCTGGGAGGTGGTACTCACAGAGATCGGAGGCTAAGCAGCTTCTGGAAAGTACCTACTTTAATTTCATAGATTTCATTATGTCGCAGGTCACTGAAATGAAAGAATTCCAAAGAATGATTTCAGAGTTAGTGGTTTCAAAGACAACACACCTCTGAGAGCTTTTGACACTGGGATAACCTACCCTTAAATCAAAGAATAGGAAGTATGAGTATACATTAAGAGACTGGTTTGTATTTAAATAAGAACACTGGGATTTTTACATTCAAATATGTATTGCCCTTCTTTCAAAGCCATCACTTGGTTCCCTCAAGAGAACATGTAACAATATCTAAACACATGGTCATCATTCAGAATGCTCGAGGCAGGGTAGGGGATGTAGCTCCCCTGGTAGAATGCTTGTTTAGCATTCATGAAATCCTGGATTCTGTCCCCAGCATAGCATAAACCAAGTGCTGTCCTGCATGCTTGGAATCCTGGCTTTCCAGAAGTGGAGGAAGGAGAAGTGTAAGTTCAAGGCCATCCTTGACTACAAGGGTATCCTGGGATGCTTGACAGCTGGTTTCACAAAACAAAGCAGGTGGGGCTGCCAAGGTGGCTCAGTTATAAAAGTGCTGGCCACACAAGCCTGTCTGAGTTTGATCTCCCTGATCCTTGGTGGTGGTGGAGGGTGGGAAAGCGGGAAAGTAAGGAGGGGCAAGAGTTCAAAGCCAGCCCTGGATAATAGAGTGAGTTTGAGGTCATCCTGGGATACATGAGACCTTGTCTGCTAAAATACAAAAGAAATGGAAAATTCCAAAGCTCAGACTACAGCTCTTGATTACATTGAGTTAAGAAAAACAAATGCCAGGCATGGTGGTGTACACTTTTCATCCCAGTACTTAGGAGGCAGAGGAAGGTAGATGGATCTCTGTGAGTTCAAGGCCAGCCTGGTCTACATAGTGAGTTCCAGGCCAGCTGGGGCTACAGGGAGACCCTATCTCAAAAAGACAAAACAAAAAAACAAAACGAAAAGAAAAACAAAAACAAACCAGATGCATACCAACTGCTTCACTGATGTAGCAGTACAGTGGATGATAAAATAACACCCTTCCCCAGCTCCCTTCATTGTCAGCACCGCGTGTGGGTCAGAAGGGAAAGTGCCAGTGTCTTATCAGTGAACCTCAGGGATCGTGAAAAATTCCAGTTTTGCCTCATGTTTTTTTTTTTTTTTGCTGGGTGACTTAGAGGTTCTTACAAACGTACATTTTCTGAAGCTTTTGGCAGCCTGAGAAACTGGGTAAATCTTCTAGCAGGTTGTAAGACAAATCTCTGAAAAACAAAAGGTGCAAAAAGAGAGAAATACGTTACACATTAGCTGTAAGGAAGCACATCTTCCTCTTCTTTTCCCGTCAGATGTTATGTCTCCCAAAGGCCGACTCTGGACAGTTCCACAGCCCCGACATGGTGCAGGTAGATGCAGGCATTATTAGATTAAGCAATGGATTCAAATGTTTATTGAAATGTAACTGTTATACTTCTTTAATTTATTTAAATAATTTACTTAATGAATTTATTTAAATTTGTTAGTGATCTACAGTGTCCTAGCTATTATCTTACTGAAATGAGTACAGATTAAATTGAATAATGCGTCCTGTCTCTAAATGCTGCCATATCTCTACAGCTAAAAGAAATTGCTGGCAGTTCTTTCAAATCAACTTAAAACAAAACGCAACCATTCAAAACAACACTAACTTTGAAATCAATCACTATGAGAGGGGAAATTTAAGAGAGTCTTCAGCCAAAACTCAACAAATTAAAGAATAGTAAAAACATCTGGCCATATTTATACTATTATAACTAATCTAAAACAAGACATGGTTATTTGCAGAAAGGTTAAAAAAAAAAGAAAACTGGTAGACAAAGTAACATAGATATACAAAAAAATCCTGTCTCATGTTTAACAGTTATCAGTTAATCAACTAACACATTTTCATGCCTGATTCTAATCCTTTAAAAAAAAAAATCACTAAACAACTGGAAAAAATCCACATTATTTTCTAAGAGGTTTTTCAATTATTTTATTTCTTATAATTGATTGACTTATCTTACATTTACTGAATAAATAAATGAGTTTCATAGAGGAAGAGAGATCAGTTATAGCATATAAATAATTCAAATGAAGTTGGCTATGAATACCAATTTGTAGTTTATACTAGAAGTTTGAAGATTACCTCTTCCCCCAAGCAAATGAAACTAAACTCACCCAAGCAAGCAAGCAAGCAAACAAGCAAACAAAACCCCCTCTGTATCTATACAAAAATATCTCTGCTTAACAATATGCCATGTTTTTGAAAAGGAGTGACTATATTAAAATGGACACACATACATTATCAAAGATGCTAGTGATTTTGTTTATTTCTTCAAAGATGCATAGAGAGCCCATCCTTTATTATGTTTATCTTGTGTAGCCTAGGTGGGCTTGAACTTGGGATCCTCTTACCTCAGCCTTCCTAGTAGCTGGGATTACAGGCTAAATCTTTAAGCCTGGCGTCTCCTCATAAAGCCTTCTTCCAATAAGGACATAATACTGCATTTTACTTAACTTTTATTTAATGATTTTTTTTGTTAATTTTATTTATTTTTTATGTGTATAAACGTACTGTCTGCATGTAGGTTTGTGCACCCGTGTCGTGCAATGCCTCAGAGGTCAGAAGAGGGTGTCTGCTTCCCCTGGAACTGGAGTTAAAGACGGTTCTCAGCCACCATGTGGGTGCTGGGGATCGAACCTGGGTCCTCTGCAAGAGCAGTCAGTACTCTTAACCACTAGACCATCTCTCCAGCCCCTATTTAATGATTTTCATGGTGAACATGAACCGAGCATTTCTTATATTAAGGCAACATGTTTATAGCTTTACTTGAGGTATCTTATTTAATTCTGTGGCTACTTTATAAGAGAGACACTGTGACTATCCACATAAATGTGTGTGAAATGACTCATGTATAAGATTATCAGCTAATAATAGGTGGGGAAACCACACATAGCCTGAACTGTGGACCAGGTAATTTCCATGAAGGTAAAGCAAGGTTGGGGCAATTAACTCATGCACAGTGAAATTTCATCACAGAAAGAGGGTAGCTCTCAGAACTATACTTCCAAAACATAAGGACCCTGTAGTGGAGATTAAAGTCTGGGGTTCTAATCTCAAAGTCAACTGATTCTACTTGGTAATACTCTGGCCTAAGCATTGATTGATGCTTTTCTTGGTTTTCTTCTTAAATGAGAAGACACCTGCCTTGTGCAGTGATGTTGTGAAGAATAAATGGACATTGTAAGTAGAACTTTGAAAATGGCAAGACACTATCATTACTGTATTTGTTTACAGAGATCTTTCAGGTTCTAACAAGAAAAAACAGTGTCATTTTTTGTTTTCTTTCTTGTGTGCTTGCTTGCGACAGACTCTCATTATATAGCCCAAATTGTCTTGGAACTCCCTCTGTAGCCCATGCTGCCCTCCAACTCCTCAGTATAGGATTGCAGGTATGTGCTACAATGGCTGGCTTAAGAAAGAAGATCTTAGCCGGGCGTGGTGGCGCACGCCTTTAATCCTAGCACTTGGGAGGCAGAGACAGGTGGATCTTTGTGAGTTCAAGGCCAGCCTGGTCTACATAGTGAGTTCCAGGACAGCTGGGGCTACAGGGAGACCCTGTCTCAAAAAGACCAAAACAAACAAACAAACAAACAAATAAACAAACAAACAAGAAGATCTTGGGGCTGGGAAGATTGCTCAGTTGGTCAAGTGATTGCCACATAAAAGCAAGACAGGGGAGTTGTTGGGGTTTGCTGGCCATCCGTTCTGTTTACTGAGAGGTTTTGTCTTAAAACAGTTAAGGTGGAGGGGCTGGCAAGATACCGCACAGAGAAACGTGCTCACCCCGGAATCCACATGGTAGAAAGAGAACTGGCTTTCACAAAGTGTTCACTGATCTACACACACACAGAGGCATGCATACATGGGCACACATGTGCACATGCAGAAATAATAAATACGTAAAAGATGCAAAATAAGGTAAGGAGCAATTGAGGAAGACAGCCAACATTGACCTCCACATGCACATGTGTGCACATGAGTATAAGGTATAAGCATATACCTCATACTCCCCCAAATAATAGTGAATGTTATTGAATATTATCGAGTAAATATTGAAGAAATAAACTATGTAATAAACTATGAAAAGTGTGAGAAGTAATGAAGAGTTCACATTGACTGAGACTTTACAATGCCCAAGATATTGCTCTAAGGGATTGACATGTCATCATTTAATCCTTATGGTGATCCTGGGAAGGAAGTGCCTCATTCATTTCATAGACTGAAAAACTGAGCTAGAAGGGATGAGGACTTGTTGAAGACACCATGCTGTCCTCTAGGGTGCTTGGAGCCGAACCAGAAAACCAGGACCTGGAGCCCTTGCTTCTAACTGGTTTGCCAGCTGGTCTTCATTCATTCACGTAGTTCTGGATCTGACTTATGTAGCACAGTGGAGACAATTTAAAACCAGGCTCCTGCTGGCCATGGTGGTGCATGCCTTTAATCCAAGCACTCGGGAGGCAGGGGCAGGGGTAGGGGCAGGGGCAGAGACAGAGACAGGCAGATCGCTGTGAGTTTGACGTCAACCTGGTCTACAATAGTGAGTTCCAGACCAGCTGGGGCTACAGGGAGACCCTGTCTCAAAAAGACCAAAAAAAAAAAAAANAAAAAAAAAAAAAAAAAAAAAAAGCAGGCTCCTCATTTATCAGCTGTAGTATAAAATCTTTTTTATTTTTTGGAACAGGGTCTCCCTTTAGTCCCAGCTGTGCTGGAGCTCACTCTGTAGACCAGGCTGGCCTTGAACTCACAGAGATCCACCTGCCTCTGCCTCCCAAGTGCTAGGATTAAAGGCATGTGCCACCATGCCCGGCTTGCAGTACAAAATCTTAGTCATGGCATTGAGCTGTGTTAGCCATGAGAATCATTACTTAGAAGGCTGGAAGAAGGGAATGCTATATCCTTGTGCAGAAGTTAGTTTTATGTACTCTCTACTAGTTTTTTCAAGAAATAAGGATAATGGTATTCCAGTTGTGGTGAGCAGAATTCTAAGATGTCCTCAGCACCCAATTTCTACCACCTGTGGTACACACGTTTTCACCCAGTTTTTTAAAAAAACTAGTTTCTGGAGAGATGGCTCAGCAGTTAAGAGCACTCTTGTAGAGGACCCAGGTTCAGTTCCCATCATCCACATGGTGGTCAAGAACCATCTATAACTTGAGTTCCAGGGAATCTGATGCCCTCTTCTGGTCTCTGCAGGACAGTACAACACACAGGTGGATTTAAATACATGCAAGCAAAACGTTCATACACATTAAAAAAACACCAAAACAAAACAAAACAAAACTAAAAAAACCCCAACCCTGACTGTTTAAAACTTTGCTGCTTGGCTGGGGAGATGCTGCCCATGAATAAAGCACTTTCTATGCAAGCATGAAGACTTGACCTTGAATTCTCAGACCCACATAGAGTGGGGCATGGTATAACATGGGACGCAGAAACAGGCTGCTATGTGCAGTGGTGAACAACAAAAACCATGCTCATACAGATAGAAGGTGAGGACCCTTACTGAGGCTGTTCTCTGACCTCTCCATGTGTGCTTGGGCATTTGTGTGCCCACACTTAAAACATATGAACGCGCATACACACTTAGACACAAAATAAAAACAAAATAAAACAAAAACTCTTCTCTTTTTCTTGCAGAGTGATTTTGACAAATATATTTAAACCCTTGAATCATCAGTGTTTTTTTCTATTTCTATTCCTCACAGGGCATCATGGGATAGAAAGGACTAGACTTGCTCTATGTGCCTTTTTTCAGACCTGTGGTGCTCAAAGGAATGTGGTGCTCAAAACTCTATTTTGGGTAGGACTCCATTTTGTAGACAACTACCTCAAGAAGAAACCTGATTTGGGTTTCAAGCACCCTAGAGTTAGCACAGGGTGACTCATCCCGGCACCCTAACCACCCTCAGCCAATCAGGTTGTAGAGTGAGGCCCATGCAAGCTCAGCCTATCAGAGAGGGACAAGCCTTACTTGTTCTTTAAACTAGCCAACCAAAGCAGACAAGTTATACCAGCCAAACGCTGGACCAATTAAGTCCAGAAATGCACCTCCCTTTGTCTAAAAACTATAAAATCCTGCCTCGCCTTTGTTCGGGGCCCACTCTCCTGGACTGTTGTATCGGAACAGGTGGTGATTCTGGGCTCGAGCTTGAATAAAGTGATCCTTTTGTACTTGCATCAGAATCGGCTCCTCGGTGGTGTTTGGGCACCTGAATTTGGGGCACAACACTATGTACACCATGCTACTGCAGAACAGAGCAACCAGGGACAATAAGGCAAGGCGGCATCATGGGGCAGACATTTCCAGCCTTCTATTTAGCATTTGTAATGCTGCTGCTAAGTGAAACCTATGGTGAATTTATAGGAAGCTGACTGTAACGGGTGTCTATTCCATGAGAGAAGAGCCATCCTAAGAGAGTAAGGGTCCTGATCCCTGAGAGGACAGTAATAGTATTGAGTGGGAGCTGAGCAGGAAGAATGAAAACAGAAGGTCAAAATGAGGCTCTTCAAAACCCTAGAAACTACTTTCTATGAAAAGGAGAGGCAGGGGGAGAAGGGGTCCAAGGTGGTAAAAATAACCTCTGCAAGCTGCTTAATCCCCAGATGAAATGGTACAACACAGCACCCATAGATGCAGCAAAAGAATGGTAAGTGGCCTTTTTCAAGGTTGGTGCCAGTTTGAGAACCTTATTTTTGACATTAATCTTTGGCTGTTGACCCTTATGTTATTATTTTCTGCTCTGCAAAACATTGAGAAGAGGAAATAAATATTTTTGGCTTTTTCACATTCATTTTCTAAAAGGAAATGTATAGCAACTACAACCCTAATGGGCTATGCTATCCTGGCTACCAGGGTCACACTGAGAGCCTGGCCCAAGGAGGCCACTCTGACCTTCTAGAGACCTGTGGGGGAAGAACTTTCCCCCTTTAAAGAACTATTAAGAGTCTGTCTACCAATTTATTCCTAAATGGAAGTTGTCTGTTTACACAGAGTAATTGCCTTATTGATACGCACAGCACTCGGAGATTAGGTAACTGATCACAGACAGTTTGAGGAAGAGATGAGATCTTTGCTCCAGTTAAAGTCCTGTTAAAACACAAGCCAGACATAATTCTTTCATTAACACATCACACAGTGACATATTTTGATTCACTGATATTAAGGCTGATCCAACTCCAAAGTTAATCTGTGTTCTGGGCAAAGTCAAGTACTTACAGACTCTCCAGGTTGGCAGTTCCAGTTAAGTCGGGAAATTCAGTTATTTGTGAGGCACCATTCAAAGTCCTAGAAGGATAAATATGTATTTGGACAGGATTCTAGAAAAGAGCTAATTTTTCAAAGTACTTCAAGCCACAACATTCATTTGATCTTTGCAGCAATACAAGTTGAATGGTGGTGGTGAAATAGACACTTACAGTGTTCTTAGTTCTGGTAAATGCTGAAAAGCAGATATTCCAACAAATTGAATGGGGTTGTCATAGAAATGTCTGAAAAAATCCAAACACCAATGTGTTAACATAAAGCTTGAATGATAACCGAATATGTGTTTTAGCAAATCTATGAAATGTTTTCCTGTAACTTTGACCATAATGATTGTGTAACATTCCTGATTACCTGGTTCTGGGTAAACCTCAGACGTTTCTCATTTATATTATGAGATGTTTGTTAGATCTATTTATTTATTTGTATGCGTGTGTGTGTGCATGTACTCATCTGTGTATGTGCATGCATGTTTGTGGGTATAAGAATGCCATAATACACGTGTGGAGTCCAGGGGACGACGTTTCGGAATGAATTCTTTCCTCCCACCATGTCCCGGTCATTGAACTCAGGTTGACAGGCTTGGTGACATGTGCCTTAACTTTTTGAACCACCTTTCTAGCTTACATTAAGATTTTTGGTGAGTTCCACAACTCCGGAGGCAGAGGCAGGCGGATCTCTGTGAGATGGAGGCCAGGCTAGTCTCCATAGAGAGTTCCAGGCCAGCTGGGACTACAGGGAAACCCTGTCCAAAAAGATGGAAAGAAAAATTAAAGGAGCAGAGTAGGGGAGGGCAATTATTGAGAATAAAGTAATAAAGTATAATGACACATATGAATGAAGAGGCCATAAATAAACCCAATACTTTATATGCTACCTATAAGAAAAAAATAAAACTCTTGACAGCAAGATTGATATAAATGATGGTTACTAAGTAGAAAAGCATGTGAACAGACTAATTGAACTTGAAGACTTTCTTTGGCTCCAACACTGTGGAATGTTCACTGAGTAGCAAAAACGTAATCCAAGCCACTGGTAACTGAATCATTAAAGAAAGATGAAGTTTATCTATCATTTAGCTATCATCTCTATCTATCATCTATCTAGCTCTATGTCTACTGAAGGATCTATCTCTTTTTTGTTTTTTGTTAATTTTATTTATTTCTGTATGTGTATGAATGTACTGTCTGCATGCAAGTTTGTGCACCCGTGTCGTGCAATGCTGCGGAGGTCAGAAGAGGGTGTCGGATTCCCCTGGAACTGGAGTTCTCCTGGAATTGGAGTTTCAGACGGCTCTCGGCCGCCATGTGGGTGCTGGGGATCGAACCCGGGTCCTCTGCAAGAGCGTCGGCACTCCTAACCGCTAGGCCATCTCTCCAGCCCCCTGAAGGATCTATCTCTTGGTTGACTATTACTGTAACACCCACAAAGAACTCTTCATATTATTGAGAAAAAAAAGATATACTCTTGGGTTTATCTGCTGTAGAAATTTTCTTAAATTATTGCTCTAAAATGTGAGACATTACTAGAAATTAAAGAATATTTTGTTTTACACTTTTTTTTTTTTTGTCTTTTCGAGACGGGGTCTCCCTGTAGCCTCAGCTGTCCTGGAACTCACTCTGTAGACCAGGCTGGCCTTGAACTCACAAAGATCTGCCTGCCTCTGCCCTCTGAGTGCTAGGATTAAAGGTGTGCGCCACCACGCCAGGCTTCATTTTTTTAATGAAATGTACCTGAACGGCTTGGTAATGGAGCCTCCCATAGATTTCTTAGCGGAGGCATCTGGATAATTTAATCAAATGCAACAAGTCCTTATCGGTGTCCACCGTACTCAAAGCATGAAGTATGCATTGCAGATATTTAAACACTCATTCATCAAGTAAGCTGTCATTAGAAATTATTCTAAATTCTGAGGATTGAAGAGGAACGATAAAATATTCCTGCCTAAACAAATCTCTGCAAGTTCAAGGCCAGCCTGGCATATATAGCAAGTTCCAGGCCAGCTGGGGCTACAAGGAGACAGATATACACACATACAGACACACACATACACACACACAGACACACACACAGACACACACACAGACACAAACACACCACACACACACACACACACACAACACACACACACTCCTGCCTAAATGAGTTTGGTATCAGTTAGGATACAGTAAGT
This sequence comes from Rhizomys pruinosus, assembly GCA_009823505.1. Lineage (NCBI taxonomy): Eukaryota > Metazoa > Chordata > Mammalia > Rodentia > Spalacidae > Rhizomys > Rhizomys pruinosus. The sequence goes on from VZQC01010207.1 coordinate 2,093,151, forward strand.
AACACAAATCGTCTCTTAATTGACAGAGCAAGTGACCCATGCAGCAACTTTGATCTATGGTGTAGATACTATATATATTTTTTCCACTCTCAGGTGAGGAAGTTGAGGCTGAGATACATAGGAAGTCTCATTACCTTCCAGAGCCTCAGTTTTACAATTTTTTTTTTTTTTTTTTTTTTTGTCTTTTTTGTCTTTTCGAGACAGGGTCTCCCTGTAGCCCCAGCTGTCCTGGAACTCACTCTGTAGACCAGGCTGGCCCTGAACTCACAAAGATCCGCCTGCCTCTGCCTCACAAGTGCTAGGATTAAAGGCGTGCGCCACCACGCCCGGCTAGTTTTACAATTTTTTAAAATAAGAAACTAATATTTGGGTGCAGGGTTTGTCTAACAACTGGGAAAGCTAATGCAGGTGCAGTGTCTCACACGGCACTGGGCACTTGTTGCCTAGCACGCCTAATTGCTTTTCTATCCCACCCTCTGATCTCTTATTTTCTCTTCAGATTAGACAAGCATTCAGATAGCTACAGCGGGGAAGGGACACTTGGGTTGAATATGATCAAGACATACGACATACATGCATGAAATTTTCAAAGAATAAATGAAAAATATTTTTAGAAGACCTACAACTGGAACATAGATTTTATGGTTTAAAATATGAACTAACTGGGCTGGATAGATGGCCTAGCGGTTAGGAGCGCCGACGCTCTTGCAGAGGACCCTGGTTCGATCCCCAGCACCCACATGGCGGCCAAGAACTGTCTGAAACTCCAATTCCAGGAGAACTCCAGTTCCAGGGGAATCCGACACCCTCTTCTGACCTCCAACGGCATTGCACATCATGGGTGTACAAACTTGCAGGCAGACAATACATTCATACACATACAGAAAAAAAAAAAATTAAAAAAAATAAAAAAAATAAAATATGTAACTAACTTAGCATGTTGCACAGAAACTGGTATATGCTCCCCGTATACTAACAATCATTTTCCTTTTGTTTTGTTTGGGCAGTTGACAAGAAGTTAATTTGCTTTAGTGAGAAGTCCCTCCCGTGTCCTGTGTCCCTCATTGCAGCCTTTCTCTATGAGTACTCTTCCCGCTGGCTCAATGTGCACACTGTAGCATCACAAGGATCTCATAGAACTTGCAGTGTCCTACCTAAAGTTGCTGAATTGATCTTTTTTGCAGTTTTTGTTTCATATTTGCTTCTTGAATCTAATGAACTAGAATATTTCTCTTCCTCCTCCCCTAATGTGTAATGTCACCACTTGATCCTAATTTATGTGTAGGACCACTACACCCTTCATTCCCAGTGCCACACATACAAGGTATGCTTTTGTGTGCAGAATGTGTCTTCCTTATGGCCTGTAATCCCCTTCACATGAGAGATTAATGAGGGAAATCTTTATATTCTGTATAGAAACAAAATCAAATTTATATACTAAAATCATTTGTCTAAAAATTTAAGTTGTTTTCAAATAAAAATTAAAATGCATTTCTGATATGCACCAACAAAAAAAATATAGTTTTCCTCATATCATACTTTTCTCGATTATACTATATGCTTGTTTATATGCATAAAATGATGCTCAGATACATGTACAAATATATGTATACTGGGCAGGTATGAATATTTGTGCTTGCATGTGTAAGGCAGAGATATTTCCAGTACAAATTAAAAAGCCTGGGGGTTCTCAGGAGGGAGTTTTGTCATTTATTAAGGAGAGATTTAAAAATTCATGTAGGGGTTGGAGAGATGGCCTAGCGGTTAGGAGTGCCAACGCTCTTGCAGAGGACCCGGGTTCGATCACCCACATGGCGGCCGAGAGCTGTCTGAAACTCCAATTCCAGGAGAACTCCAGTTCTAGGGGAATCGGACACCCTCTTCTGACCTCCGCGGCATTGCACGACACGGGTGCACAAACTTGCATGCAGACAGTACATTCATACACATACAGAAATAAATAAAATTAATAAAAAAAAATTTTTTTTAAAACAAAAATTCATGTAATGGCATATTGTCAGGTGTGGTGGTGCATGCCTTTAATCCTAGCACTTGGGAGGCAGAGGCAAGTGGATCTTTGTGAGTTCAAGACCAACCTGGTCTACAGAGCAAGTTCCAGGACAGATTTCCAGGACAGCCGGAGCCACAGGGAGACCCTGTCTCAAAAAGACCAAAAAAAAAAAAAAATTTCATGTAATGGCATATTTGAAAAAAGGATGTGAAAGACAGAATTTCAGTCAGTTTAGAAATGGGATGGTTGGAATAATTGGATAAAAAAATAATTTTTTTTGTCTTTTTTGCTCCAGCTCACTATGTAGACCAGGCTGGCCTGAACTCACAGAGATCCTCCTGTCTCTGCCTCCCGAGTACTGGGATTAAAGGCCTGTGCCACCATGCCCAGCTATAAGAACAATTTTTAAGAAGCTTTGCTGTAAGAACAGAGCTTAGCCTGACTTACTGCATTACTGTGAAGAGCTCTGGGGAGGCTGGCTGTGGAGGACTGAGAATGTCAGGGAAGGATTTGTTTTATACTTAATGTAAGTAGGCAATCCTGGATGCCTGTTTTATAGCAACAGAGTGATAAAAAGGACCCTATGTTTCAAGCATCCCTGATGACATTGGAGACAGGGAGACTGGCTTCATCTGCAACTGGTAAAAATGGAGAAGTAATGGCTAGCAGAGAGGCTGGTGTTTTAAGTTGGGGACTGTGGAGGTAGAGATGAGGGCTGGGTCACCAGCAGACAGAGTGGAAAAGCAAAGCTTGCAGAGAGGAGAGTCAGAAGGCCAGTGGTGGGTGACAAGAGATGGAACCCATGCGCCAGCAACACAAGAGAGTCAGGGACAAGGTGGGCAGTGTGGTCAAAAGTGGAGAGAAGTGCTAATGACCATGGGGCTGTTAGTCTTCCTCATGGTGCATTAGCATGCCAAAGGAGTGACTACAAACCAGTCCCAAGGGCACAAGGGAAGTGTGGAGAAGCCAACACAACTCACTCATCTCTTACTATGTAAATCTTCTCTAATGAGGACCAGTGCCTATTTGCCAATAGACTTCAAAGCCTTTAGTTTGCCAAAATATGGCCCGGAAACTTCAGAGGTGATGAATGGTTTTGTTTGTATGTATATTAGCTTTTTCAATTTCCTAGTTGTGGCTATTGGACTCCAGCACATTTGTGGGTTCAGAAAGCCTCTCTATCAAGTTGGCACGGAAGGAACACCTGCCAAGAAGCTCTCCAGGGCCATGTTCAACAGCTGTCCTTACTCTCGTCTATAATATATCTGAGATCCCTCGCTAATGATTCCAGGCCAATACTATTTCCTAAACCTGCCTCGGACAGGGATCTGGTAAGTAAAAGTCAACCCAATACTTAACATACTTTCATTCTTCTATATGTCAATATATCATAAATATTTTGTCTGTGTGAAGTGTGAAACCTAAAATTTGTTATACTTTGTGATTAGAAATTTATTATTTTGTTATATATAAGTCATTATTTATTTCTTTCTAGAATATATGCACCTTTCTAGAGTAATTTTCTAGTTTTGTTTAAATGTGACTCAATGCTTGGGTTTTTGAAGAAAACACAGAGGGTATAAAATAGCTTTCCTTCCATCCAGCTCCCCCTGCCCCAGCAATTTAAGCTAGAAGTCTATTTGCTCCTAAAAATAAATATTTACATCATTTCAATGTTTATTTGAAATCTGCAAAACATCCTGATATAGACATGTTTGTACAGATTATTACATTGGCTGAGACAAAACTCAGGCAAATATATAACATTCATTGCATTGTATGTAAATGTGCAATATCTGCTAAATGTCAGGAAGGACAAGTTAAAAAAGGACTATGGCCACTTACATTGTAATAAGAGAAGGATTGCCTATAAATGCTTTCTCAGGTATTGATCTGATATTGTTGCTGTGAAATCCTCTAGAAAGAGAGAAAAAAATTATAGAAAGTCATGTGTGGGGTAAAGTAATTTAATAGCTCTCCTTGCCCTACCGTGGTAATAACAGCCACCTTTAGCAACCAGAGTACAGGTAACTCCTCTCTGCATCATGAAACTTATGTGCCCTCATGTACTGTTGAGAGAACAAAGTGATTCATGCTGTCATCTTCAAAGGAGAGTAAAGGCTCCTGTCAATCATAACTCTGCTTTATGAAAACTTAGGGTATTGCGTTATAGATGGAAAACCTTTTCATTACTATCCAGTACAGCACGGTTGTTTAACAGCCTGAGGAGTGGGAACCATTTTTTGGAGAAAGGATTAAGATCACTCCTCCAGACCTTGTTTGAAGCTCAGAGAAGGGAAAAATTGACTTAAGCTGAACTGAAGTTGAGATTTAAGTAATCTCCTTATGAGGACAAAATTTCCCGAGTCTAAGGAAGGTGCTGGCTGAATGGGCCTGTGATAACAAATTGATTCTCTTCTGTAGGGGAAAATGTGTGAATGTCAGAGGGGCAGAGGCAAGGATCTTTGGGTTTCCTTGGGCCTGTGGCTGTATAAAGTGCATGGCAGTCTTAGGGTCTTACAATCTTACAGTCTTACAGTCTTACAATCAAGACTGCCTAGCTGAGACTCATGCGGGCTTTTCTGAGGTAGAACCTATCTAAGGTAAAGCACCTGAAGGCTTTTTTTTTTTTTTTTTTATAAACAACTTTCCCATTTCATCTTATTTGTCTATGGAAATGAGGTTCTGGGCTTATTTTCTTTTCAACTGTTAGGACATTACTTACATGGGCTATTCATCTTTTTAGGTATAAAGAACAACCAATTAAAATTTATCATCTAAAAGACAGTATATAAACTCAATGACCAAAAACTAATTTATCTTTAATAAAATTGTGTTTAAAAAAAAAACAAGGTTCATGCAGCATATAAGGAATAATTCATACAATAAAACCTATGTAAAACATCTATTACTACACATGGAGCATATAACTTATTCAAAGAGCTCTACATTTATACAACTTAAAAATTTCTGGATGCACAGAAATGTTCATCAAATAACTAAATTTCCATTACAGTTATACTACAAATATACAAAGAATATAAATGTTACTGGAATATATCTGTTTTAAGAAAAATGAAAAAATTTGGTTAAACTATGTTTCTTAAATATAAATATGAGACATTTGATTTAAAAATTAATATTTGCTAGTTATATAAATCAATTAAGATATATTTCAAATGCACTTAATCATTATTTATATATATATATATACTTTAAAAAGTTTTTAGGAAGTCATTATACATTATAATCACACCAATTTTAAAATAAAGTCATAAGGAGTAAGTTCTTTGATTAAACTTATCTTAAATACTTACAGTTCTTTAAGGTTGGAGAGTGTCCTGATTGCAGTGGGGAATTCATTCAGGTTATTATAATTTAGATCTCTGGAAAATAAACACATAGTATTTTCAGTATTTTATTTTAAATTCCCATCTGTTCTGTTTACAAGGTAAGTTAGGTAAGTTAAGATGCTGGTCCAGTGGACCCATGTCACTGATGGAAGTTCTTTTCCTTCTCTTTATGAAGAGGTTTTCTTGGCTTGCTGCCCACTAATTTATTTATTTATTTATTTTTGGTCTTTTTTGAAACAGGGTCTCCCTGTAGCTAACCTGGAACTCATTATGTAGATTGGCTTCTGCCTTCACCTCCAGAGTGCTGGGGTTAAAGGTATGTGCTACCACACCTGGCCTCCACTAATATTCTTTTTTAAATTTTATTTTATTTATTATTAGTGAGCACGTGCATGGTGTGTGTATGTGTGTGTGCGTGTGTGTGTGTGTGTGTGTGTGTGTGTGTGTGTGTAGTTCAAATGACAACTTTTGAGAGTTGGTGTTCTCTTTCCATTGGTGGGTTCCAGGGATTGAACTCAGGTTGTCATTCTTGAGCAGCAAGTGCTTTTACTCACTGAGCCATCTTGCTGGCCTTGACCACCAATATTCTGAAAGTATGTGCATTAAAATAGTCATTACATCAATGAATAGAAATTTATAGTCAAGGTTCAACAGCATTGGGTCATTTAAAACAGGGAGGAACCTGTAGCAGCTTTAAGTTCTAAGGAAGTGTGATGCTTGCTCAGTGGGTTCTGACTACTTCTTGATGGAGGTCTTCATTTGGGCCCGCTTCACCAAATTGGCGGCTGATGTTTTCCCTCTTTGGTCATGGGACACATCTTTCTTTTCTCCTCCTTCCCATCTTGCAGGAAGGATACCTGGAGAATTGCTTTGTTCATGACTTCTGTGGACAGCCTGTGTCTTACCTAGCTTGAAGTGAGGACAAGACACGCTTTGGAGAGGTTTAAGTGAAACACTGTCATTTCAACAAGGATATGTGGTCTAGGATTTCCTGGGAGTTACAAATAATGACTCAAATCAGAAGTCTGATATTTTCCTTGGTCTGTGAGGAAAAGCTCTTTGTTATTCCTCATATATAGAGATGGAAGGACCAGAGAATCTCAAACCATGAATTTCTCTTTCTCTGGTGACACAAATGGCTTTTAAATTCCATTACTCCATTACTCACACGTGTTTTATGGGGTTACCCCATCTCTATACCTCCATCTTCTTATGAAAAAATATTTGCCTTCTGGTTTCTGGGAACAGTAGATTTCCCAGATGACACAGAAACCCTTTTGGTAAGGCAATCAGATGTGGTTAGATCCTCCTCAGTAGAAAAGTATTGCTATTTAATTCTAAGAGAAAGATAATTTGACTGAGTTTGACATGAATCAAGATTCCTACTTGTCTGGCACAAACCATCCTTAAGCTATTCTGCAGGCAGGAAACGCATGTCTTTTGTGGACATAAGTTTTCTTCCTGTTTGTAAATCTCTCCAGATGCCCTGTTTTGATTAAATGAGGATTGGACCCTTATGCATTACTTGGATTTCTAGTGAGGGAAGGAAGAGGTTGGGAATAACCAACTTCCTGGTCCTCTGTAGCCCTGGCAAAGGCGGGACAGACAATAAGAGTCACAGATTTTGCCCTTAAATGTTTTGTTGTCTGATATCCATAGGTATTTCTGTGTAAATCTGATTCCTCACCCAGGATTGGGGACAAAGGAAAACCATTTATGGAAATAAGCCACTTGCTTTTTTGTTACTCTTGACTTATTGAAAAAGATGAGAAAGTGATTCTCATTGCTAAGATTCTAAGTTTAATCTTTTTTTTTTTTTTGTCTTTTTGAGACAGGGTCTTCTTGTAGCCCCAGCTGGTCTGGAATTCACTATGTAGACTACACTGGCCTTGAACTCATAGAGATCTGTCTGCCTCTGCCCCCCCCCCGAAAAAAATAAAAAAAGAAGAAAGAAGAAGAGAAAGAAGAAGAAGAAGAGAAGAAGAAGAAGAAGAAGAAGAGATGATGGAGTCAGAGAAATTCCTCCAGTGGATTAAGAAGCAACTACTGACTGCTCCTTGCAGAGGAGCCCAGTTCAATTCCCAGCACCCGACATGGCAGCTAGCAACTGTCACTAACTCCAGTGATCACGCAGTGGAATCTGATGCCTTTTTCCAAAGGGCAACTGCCAATGAACACGGGTTGACTTACAACCCATACAAAGCATTACACTCATGCACATAATAATAAATAAAAATACATTTTTAAAAGAGATGATGAGCAGGGGCCACAGCTTTCCTAACTGAGGGACTTGTCTTCATTTCCTAGAGTATCAAAGAGGAACTCAGGGAGGATCTTGATGGCATGGACAGGTGGTTCCCATCTGCTCCAAGAAAAAGAAAATTAGAGTTCTATCTATAAAAGATTTGCATTTGGGGGGGGCAGATGGCAGGACAGTATCTCTATGGTATCAAGGCCATAGTGTAGGTCTAATTTACATAATTAACGTGAAATATACAAGACCAGCTGGGGCCTTACGAAGAAGACCCCTGTCCGTTTCAAAAAGACCAAAAAAAAAAAGAAAAAAAAAAAAAAAAGAAAGATAAACTTAGATCTTAGCAAATGAAAATCACTTTCTCATCTTTTTCAATAAGTCAAGAGTAACAAAACTAAAGCAAAAAGTNTTTTTTTTTTTTTTGTATTTTTGACACAGGGTCTCCCTTTAAGTCCTAGTTGCCCTGGAGCTCACTCTGTAGACCAGGCTGCCTCTGCCTCCTGAGTGCTAGGATTAAAGGCATGCGTCATCACGCCCATCATCTCTTAAGACCTTGGTGGGGCTGGAGAGATGGCTCTGGGGTTAAGAGCTGGCTGCTCTTATAGAGGCTCTGGGTTTAGTTCCTACCACCTATATGACAGCTAATAAGCAACCAATCTAGGGGATCTGATGCCCTCTTCTGACCCCTAAGGGCATTGCACCCATGGGCACACTTACATACATGCAGGCAAAACATGCATGAACACAAAAATAAATAAAATTTAAAAAGAGAAAACCTAGGATAGATGGTCTCTCAGGAGGTTGGTGGATTCAGACCTGGTATTCAGACCTGGTTAGAAGCCAAATTGCTAAACTGTGCATGCAAATGACCAATGTGCTCTAAGATCCTAGGAAACTTGTTTCCTTCCTTCCTTTCTTCCTTCCTTCCTTCCTTCCTTCCTTCCTTCCTTCCTTCCTTCCTTCCTTCCTTCCTTCTTTCTTTCTCTTTCTTTCATTTACTTACTTATTTTTATCTTATATGTATGAGTGTTTTCTCTGCATATATGTGAATGTACCTGTGTGTAATACCCACAGAAGCCAGAAAAGGGCGTCAGATCCTCCAGAACTGGAGTTATGTATGGTCGTTAGCCATACATGTGGATACTGGGAACTGAACCCAGGTCCTCTCAAGAACAGCCAGGGCTCTTAACAGCTGAGCCATCTCTCCCCTCCTAGACTTGTGTTTTTGTCATCTTCTGCAGTCTGGGTCAGCTAGCTTTGAAGACTTAGTGGCCTGGTGTAATTTATTGTATTTCAGTATTAATCTTGTGGGAATGGGCATGGAGGTATCTCTGCAACTACCTACCTTCTCCTCCTAGTACACCCAGGACCCTTGCTGCCTGTCATCCACCCTTACTCAGCAATCACTGAAGAGCATCCTTTCCACTGGGAGAAGGTTGGGGCCCCTGCTGTGGCCTGCAAGCACCTCTGCCTTTGCTCTGAGATCTAGGATATGTCAACTGACTAGACTAATTTTTATCAGAGATGCCAACAAAGAACCGAGCTGTTTTTGTTGTTTGCCGTTTGTTGATATGGGAGCCTTGATACATTGACCCAGGCTGATCTCAGACTCCTAGGCTCAGCATTCTGAGTATCTGGGACCACAGGTATACACTATTGTGCCTGGTAGAACTTTTGACATATTCTTTGATAGTAGTATCTGGAGATAAACATGGATTTCAGAATCAGACTAACAAAAGAAGCAAAGCCCAATTATGCTATAGATATATGTAATGTTGGTAAAATAACTGGCTAGAGCCCAAGATAGGATAGTGGTAGCTGCTCTATAGGAAATCTGTCAAAATCCACCCAATGGTGTGTGCCAGTGATCATCCGTGTACTCAGTAAATGGAAATCATTACTTTTTAGTCCTATTGAATCACTTCATCATGAACTCTCCCTCATTCTTCATGAAGTATCTGCTGATATCAAATAGCTGGTCTGTATCCTCTCATTCTGCAGGGCAGACCCAACTCACTTCCATCTCATGAATAGTGTGCCTGACAAGAAAGAATTGATCTTTGGTGGAAAATACACATTCCTAAGCAAACAGTCACTGCTCACTAGAGAACATCTCATTTAACTTTAATTATTCTAACATCTCACTCTCATGAGATTTAAAATAAAAATCTCAGTTTTGTTGTTTAGCTCTGTTAAGACGTATGGTGTGTGTGTGTGTGTGTGTGTGTGTGTGTGTGTGTGTATAAGATAAAAACCTCTGTAAATATCTGTTTAAAGCTCAGGCAATTAACCAAACCAAACAGCAAGTTTGGCTTTAAGGCTGTTTTGATTTCTTCAGAATATTCATGAAAACACTGAAAAAAGGGAAACAAATAAAAGGTCAACTCACAAAGTCTCCAGGCTGTGGAGCCCATCAAAGCATTTCTTTCCCAGGGAGTGGATTCTATTGTTATGGAGATGCCTGCAGAAGAACAGTACAGACAGTCAAGGAGGCACTCACAGAACAAATTGAGGAACATTTTAGTAGCTTAAATCCAAAGAAACTTAAAGAATTCACTAATAATTAGAAACAAACTTATTAAAAAAAAAACCCCTATATGGCGCCCTAACTTATCTTGTAGACGATTCTACACCACAGAGTAAGACAATCACAGTTCACCATTTGGATTCGTGATATCAGGTACACGTGGCAGGATGAGCAGCAATGTTGATAGAAGCACATTTGGAGTCTAAATTTAATTTCTTTTCTATTAAAATTGTTATTATATTTATTTTATGTGTATGAGTATATTGCCTGCATGCATGTAAGTGTGAAAGGTATCGCGAAATGCTTACAGAAGTCAGAAGGGGGTGTCAGATGGGACTATGGATAGTTGTTAGCCCCCATGTGGCTGCTGGGCCTTGAACTTGGACCTTTGCAAGAGTAGCCACCTGCTGGGCGTAGCGGAGCATGCCTTTAATCCTAGCACTCGGGAGGCAGAGGCAGGTGGATCTTTGTGAGTTCAAGGCCAGCCTGGTCTACAGAGTGAGTTTCAGGACAGCTGGGCTACAGGGAGAACCTGTGTAGAAAAGACAAAAAAAAAAAAAAAAAGATCAGCCACCAAGCCATCATCTCCAATCCCTCAATGTAATTTCTAAAAATGCTTGCTCTAGAGTGCTCAGTGGAAACACTATCATTCACCCATGTGGGAATAGAGGGAAGGTCACATGTGCATTAAGCACCTTTTCTTTTAACCTGAAGGCTTATAGTGGCCACAGGACATTAGGAAAAGGTTTCAGCTACAGGGAATAGTGACCAGATTTTTTTTTTTTTGATGCCCAAGATTAGCTATCTTGACACAGTACTCATATGTATAACTATCATCTTTGGCTCAACTGATAAGTTAGGCAGGTCAGAGGTAATGAGGACAGCTGTGTACATATTTAGAAGCTAGACCAAGTCACAAAGAGATTTGGGACAATAGATTAAAGGGAGACAGGATTAAATCCATTCCCTCTAAGGGAAGAGAAAAGAGAACTAAAGGCCACTGTCTGCTCTTCAAGGTCAGCAACATCATCTTTATGAGAGAAATTCAGTACAGGTATGTGTTAATATCCTTAGATTTATTTTCCTCTCAGACTAAGCCCTTTGTCTTAATGAATAAATTTTGGTTTCAAGTGAGACCTATGTGACATTGATTCAGGGTATTTTATATGTGACAAATGAGAGGGGATAGTGGGAAACAAAAAAGTTGGGCGAGAGCCCTTGTAGGAGTGCACAGTGCACTGGAAAGAAGGACAGATTGTCTACTGTAGCAATAAAGTGGATGAAGGCAGTAGAGAGCCAGCAGGGAGGCACGCAGCAAAGGGAGAAATCCGGCATGAGCCCTCCTCACACTTCCTGGGTATTAGGTTTGGATCATGACTATCAGGTACAGGTAACACATGTTCAAGGCTGTTGTCCGCCTGTGGTGCTATTAGAAAGTGGTGGGATCTGTGAGAGGTGGGACCTAGTGGAAGGAAGCTAGACCATTGGAGGCTTGTCCTTGAAGGGGATACTGGGTCCCAGAATTCCTGTCTCTCATTTTGCTTCCTAGCTGCCGTGAGGTGAGCAGCTTTGGTCCACCATACACTGCCTGTCATAATGCTCTACCGTACCTCAGATCCAAATGTAATGGGACCAACAGCTATGCACTGAGATTGCTGAAGCTTTGAGCTCAAATAAGCCTTTCTTCCCATTATAGATTCTTTTTCTTTCTATAACCCAGGCAGCTTGACCTGTATAGCCTTGGTTGGCCTCAAAGGCACAGCAATCCATTTGCCTCAGGCTTCCAGTGCTGGGATTACAGGTGTGGGTCAGTATGCCCAGCTTGCAAGTATTTTGTCATAGGGATGGAAAGATGGCTAACAAGTATTGCAACAACAGCACTGGATCATAAATGTTAGTTATTCTATTTGCAAATGGAGACACAATGCTTTACCTTTAAAGAAGACTGATTAGTTTCCAAATGAGATCTGAACGGAACATGGATGGTGCATATCTGTAATCCCAGCAGAGGCAGGAGGATCAGGGCTTCAAGATCATCCTTGACTATACAGCAAGTTCAAGGCTNTGCATGTTGTGTACTGTCTGCATGTAGGTTTGTGCACGCGTGTCGTACAATGCTGCGGAGGTCAGAAGAGGGTGTTAGATTCCCTTGGAACTGGAGTTAAAGATGGTTCTTAGCTGCCATGTGAGTGCTGGGAATTGAACCCAAGTCCTCTGCAAGAGCAGTCGGTGCTCTTAACTGCTGAGCCATGTCAACAGTTAAGAGTGTGCTTTCTAACTTTTTTTAAAAATTTTTTATTAACTTTATTTCTGTATGTGTATGAATGTACTGTCTGCATGCAAGTTTGTGCACCCGTGTCGTGCAATGCCACGGAGGTCAGAAGAGGGTGTCGGATTCCCCTGGAACTGGAGTTCTCCTGGAATTGGAGTCTCAGACGGTTCTCGGCCGCCATGTGGGTGCTGGGGATCGAACCTGGGTCCTCTGTGAGAGCGTCGGTGCTCTTAACCGCTAGGCTATCTCTCCAGCCCCTACTAATATCTTATTAAGTAATAAATGCATCTTTCAATTTTACCTGAACTATCAATTATTTTAAAAATAAAGCATTTTTATTAACTTTGGTTATTGTACAGTGTGGTAATTTCTTATAAAGTATATAATGGATTCCACTAAGGCAGAAGTCATATTTTATCTTTGTATGCCCAGAAATGCTTGCTTGAGAAATGTTAAGTCATTGAGACAATTAGAACATTTATAAGTAACTTTGCAGAGGGATCCAGGGGGTTTTCTTCCCTTAAAAATGTCTCTATTCAAGTTCTGAGGTCCAGCATTTTAAGGTCAAGGTCTCTGAGAGAATTTAGAAACTGTTAAAAAAGAGAGCAAAACCAGTACAACTTACAAAACTACCAAGCTGGAAAGGTTTCCAAAGGCATAGTCTGGTATGTGATGTATTTTGTTTAGGGCCAAGGTCATGGCTTGCAATGCAGATAAACTTCTGAAAGCCTGGACAGGGATTTCTGTGAGAGCATTGTCGTCTAGCCACAGGTGTCGTAGGGAGTGCAGGCCACTGAAACAGCTGGGTGGCACGTAGCTGATGTGGTTGGCATCCAGACGTCTAGAAGAAAGCAAGGCAGAATGAAAGAGAGCAAAGCCCAAGCAGAATGTGGACTGTGCAGAAAGAACTTTGTGCGTATTACCCACAGTGAAACCGCCTGGGGGGCTCTGGGCCCCATTTAGCCTGGAACATTTTTCCTCTTTTCTCACCTCTCTTCATCCGTGGATAGAACCACTGCATGAGAACCCTGGCTGTAGAACTCCATGTACTGTAATTCCCTTCCAGGCTTTCATGCATGGAAGTGACCTTCCTGAGTTTCGGCTGAATGATATTTCAGTTCTGTGTTCTGACACTAGCAGGCAGACATCTTCTCACCTTATTCTACCCCAAGCCAAATGAATGCCTTTGCCTTGCTGGAGTGTTTGGAACATACTAAACATAGTAATCTCCCGATTTGTTCCTAAGCTCAAGGGAAAGATTGCTTCAATATTTGAAAAGAGCCAGTAATTTCGAAAGGCTGTGAGACAGTCCTCCTGGGGGGATGAGGCAAGCGCTAGAGCGTAACCACTGCTGGCTATTTGCTTAGCTTAACTGCCTTGGGCAGATGTTTGTTTCCCTGACATTTTAAATGAATAATAAAATTAACAACTTTGCAGCTCTTGTTTCCTTTTTCCACATTCTATTTTCTTTCTTTCTTTCTTTAAATGGGGGAATGCATCTAAAAATAGGTATGGTTAATGAGCTGCTGCTGCTTCTGAGCTAGCAGAGGGAGTGCGATACATTTACTGTACTGCCATTCAACATAAACAGTAGCTGTAATTAAAATGCCTTAACGTTTCTCATGCAAATGACAAAATTGAGGTAGTTTGAAATTTTCTGTGAGTCACATGAACAACTGAACCATAACCACTCAGTTATGCTTCTAACAGTCCTCGCTCTTTTTTTTTTTTTTAACAGATTCACATTTGTTTGTATTTTAAAAAATAGGATTAAAAAAAACACCCTGAAGAGTTGCATTTTATGCATCTCATGTATTAGGAAGGATTAGAAAATCATGAGAGGATTTTGAAAAAATGTTTTGGAAGCATTTAAGACTACACAGATGCAGAAAGTACACGAGGCTCACAGAATAATCTCCTGCAAACCACATTTAAACAGTTTAGAAATAGTAAGAGCCCTCGGTGGTAGCAAGCTGACCTCTCTGGAAAGCAGTTTCCTCACTTTTGGTCATGTACATTGTTCTGGTCATCCCCTGGCTACAACTTCCATCTAGTGAATGGGAACAAGTGACACCTGAAAGGCCTCTGGCCAAGTTTTGGAACAAATATTAAGAGTTGGGTGTCACCGTTTGCACACACATTTCCAGGAGACCAGAAACACAGTTTCCTAACATGGCAGGATTCTGTCAAGTGAATTGGAAATACTTAGGAAAACTTATCACCATCTCATCTCCCTTTCTCCAGAAACTCTGCCTATGCTAGAGTACATACAGTACTCTATCTATACAGTATCTACAGTCCAAGATGAGGAAGTAATTGGTTTTGTTTGACTAGAAACAAAGCTTGTATGTGAACTTGGCTTAACTACTGCCTTAACTATTGCTCCTTAATTGTGTCTTATCATCAGGATGAGCCTGTGAGTCTCAGTTGTCTCATTCTTAGTTGCTCAAGCACTGACACAAGTGGCTGCTAAAAGCCTTGAGAGTGACAAGCCTTAGAGTTTAGTGCAATGTTGGGTACATTAATAAGAAAGGCTCTTTGAGCATGGTCATGGGCTTTTCTTCTTTGTTGCTTTAAGTTGATACCAATGTGAAGTGGTTCTAGAATCTGATCCCTAAGTGGACAAGTCCATTTCTTGGCACAGGGATCCTTCAGAAATAACTTTTTTTTTTCCTCTCAGAAGAAAGGTAAAATTTGGCTCTTGCAGAGGACCCAGTTTTGGTTCCTGCAACTCCAGTTCCAGGGGGATCCAGCATCCTCTTCTGACCTTTACAAGCATTGCACGGCACAGGTGCACTTACACACATGCGGGCAATATACTCATACACAGAAAATAAAAATAATAAAATATTTAAGAGAAAGATAAAATCTGTTCACACTGTTATATAAATTTCTATCTGAAATGAGAGGGTCAGTGTAATTATTCAGTAGCCCAACACTTCAAATACTAATTAATACTCCCGGATCTATTAGTTCTTATACAGAATTTAGGTGTCCCAAGCACAGCACTATACTGTCTTTCTATGGCTCAGTTTCAACATTTATATAAGAAACTTCCATTTATAAGACAAGAGAGTGTCATGGTGGAAGGTGTGAATATGATCAAGATACATTCTATACATCTGTGAAAGTGTCACAGTAAAATCCATTACTTTTTTTTTTTTAATTTTATTTATTTCTGTATGTGTATGAATGTACTGTCTGCATGCAAGTCTGTGCACCCGTGTCGTGCAATGCCGCGGAGTTCAGAAGAGGGCGTCGGAATCCCCCGGAACTGGAGTTCTCCTGGAATTGGAGCCTCAGACGGTTCTCAGCCGCCATGTGGGTGCTGGGGATCGAACCTGGGTCCTCTGTAAGAGCGGTCAGCACTCTTAACCGCTAGGCCATCTCTCCAGCCCCAATTTAATAAAACTAATAAAAATGTACAAAAAGAAACTCTTCCAAACAAAACTTTTACATGGAGTGTTTTGGAGCCAATGTTTACCTGGCCTCAGGGTCATTTTAGCCTAATTGAGACAGAAGTTATTGTTTATTCAAGCATCTGTGTCTATGCTCACAGCTTAGCTTGCCATAATAATTAGTACTCCTTAAATGCCTGTACATCCAATTGCTTGTGCTTTGTTAGTATGACTAAAAAGGTATCACTGGATAAGCCGTCAACCCATGAAGGGAAACAACCTGAATAGACTAGAGTCCAAAATGACATCTCCAGAGAAAATAGACTGTTTTGCTTCTCACCCACTTGT
>VZQC01010207.1:2113755-2136584 GCA_009823505.1 Rhizomys pruinosus
TGTAAGGGCTGCGGAGAGATAGGGGTAAATCGTGAGACTACAGGAATATATTCTGGACTCCTAACTGATCAACATGCCTGTGCATACAAGCTTCTCCAACTGGACTATGGGAACATTGGGTTGTTCAAAATTTGGACATAGATACTTGCAAAATGCACCAATTACCTAATTGTATGACATACTGAGTAACATCAATGTTATCTGCAAACAACTGTGTCATTATATTGTAGAATCCCTTAAAAATAAAAAAAGAAAAACCTATCATAGGAGCTGGAGAGAGAGCTCATTGGTTAAGAGCACTTGCTGTGTCATCATGAGGACTGGCTGGGTATCCCTTGAAGGCCTAGCCTGTAAGTCTAACTTTAAGGGATCCAGCCTCCTCTTCTGGCCCCATCCTTGTTTACACAGACCCACATAAACTTCTGCACAAACTCATGCAGGTATACTTACACACACACACACACACACACACACACACACACACACATACGCATGCGCGCGTGCGTGTGTGCACATGCACACACAGAAAGCTTACAAAAACTATACATATAAAATATGGTTCCATTATATACTTACTATTTAGGAGCAACAAAATGACTACAGTGAACATTCTACAGCTTCACTTTAAAATGTTTCATTGTTTTTCTCTTTCGTGAAAGTCACAAAGTGGGTAATATTTACATGGCTCATTATCTATGAATTAGTGCTGAGATTTCAGAATGGAAGTCTCAGTTCAAGTCGTGATTGTAGCGTGGGGCCATGGCTAAGTCCTCAGACCACACTTTCAACATCTGTCAAATGGAGAATAATTTCTCTCATAAGGCTTCTTTATGATGAAAGGAAATAGCAAAACAGGACTTTGTAAATATAAAGTATTTTGACAATGTTAAATTATTATTTAAGCAGGCTAAAAACTTGTATTTTGACCATTAAACCATTAAATGAAAAGAAGAGGCAAGCTCAAATTTTATTTAGGCAAAAATCAACTAAAATGAGTATTAGATTATCAGTGAATTTCAGTCCTGAGACATACAGGCTGCTTTCCATTTCTTTCTCATATGAGAAATAACTAAGAGGTTTGCAATTGTATATAATAGAAACCATCCTTATTTTTCAGGTTTTTAAATGGTGTGTGTTTGTGTGTGTGTGTGTGTGTGTGTGTGTGCAATTTATGTGTGGGGGTGGGCATGTGCCATGTTGCACATATGGACGTCAACTTACAGGAATCTGTTCTCTCCTTAGGCCAAGGGTTCTGGGGATGGGGCTCATTTCTCAGGCTTGGCAGCAAGTGCTTTCACTCACTCAGCCATCTCGTGGGTCCCTAACTTTCAGTCTTTAGTACTGTTATATGTATGTACATCCATGTTTATATGTATATGTGTATACACAGGCATATAATTGAGGAGTATTTTAATTAATACAGCATCTTCATTCCAGAGGCATAGGATAAGTAATGATATGGGAAAGATGGTGCATTCTCAGAGAAAGTCCTAGCAATGATCTTGGTGTTGATACAGCCATCAAAATGTGACAGAGGCAGCACAGAACCCACATGTAGTTATGCACACAAAGCAAACACATAAAAAGCAGTGGAATTCTTCTGCCTTCATTCAGGCAAATAAAGCCTCTTCTTTATGATCTTGAAATGAAATCTGAAAAGAGGTCACTGTATGTCAAATGGCACTCATTTTATGCTCCTTATCATTAGTAATGAAACTGAAGATTTTACTCAATTTCTTTTAAAAGTAAAAACAAATTGTGTGTGTGTGTGTGTGTGTGTGTGTGTGTGTGTGTGTGTGTGTGTGTGTGTGTTCATGTGTTCTCCCTCAGAGGTGAGGAGTCAGATCCCTTGGAGTTGAAGTTAGAGGTGGTTGTGAGCTGCCTGATATGGGTGCTGGAGCTTACGATCTCTGAAAGAGTAGAAAGTACTCTTAACTGCTGAGCTCTCTCTCCAGTGCCCCCTTTCCCCATTTCTTATACCGTCTACAAGAATGTATGTAGGGGACTGGAGAGATAGCCTAGCGGTTAAGAGCACTGACTGCTCTTGCAGAGGACCCGGGTTCGATCCCCAGCACCCACATGGTGGCTAAGAACCATCTGTAACTCCAATTTCAGGAGAACTCCAGTTCCAGGGGAATCCGAGACTCTCTTCTGACCTCTGCGGCATTGCACGACACGGGTGCACAGACCTACATGCAGACGGTACATTCATACACATACAGAAATAAATAAAAAAAATAAAAAAAAAAAGAATGTATGTAATGGTCACTTGGAAAACTGAAATGTGCACTGAATTAGAAAAGTAGAGACAGAGCTAAGGGGGTGGGATATAGTTAGTGACAGAGTGCATGTCCTGCCTATACAAGGCCACGGTTCTACCACTAGCATCACAAAAACTAACCAAGCAACAAATTTAAAGCAAGTCGAATCATTATTAATTCTGAACTTTTGTGTATATTGTGTATACACAAAAGTCAGTTCTCACTTATAAAAAGCAGAATCCCAACATGTCACAGAACTACTGTGGAAACTAGGTGGAACTATCATGAAAACTATAGCGCATTCTACAAGTGATAAATTTTGCCATTTAAGGAGAATCCTCAGATTAAGTGAGTTGTGTCATTTTACCAACCCCCATAGAAGTTAACTTTTCTTGCACTACCTTAACCTTTTGTGACCTCACTCCTCTCTGTAGAAGGGCCATGTTTTTGTCATATGGATAAGCTGAACTGCTGAATCTCTTACTTATCATGCATCCCTGGGGAGGTGCGTTCGGTGGTGGCTGCAGGCTTGTTCGTTGTAAACCCTCTCTCTATCCCAGAGAACAGGAAAAGCAAAATGAAAACCAAGGCCCCAAAGACAAAATGCCTGAGAAAACCTGTATCATTGGCACCAGAACAGAACTCTTTCTGAATGACTCTGTATGAGTCTCTACAAAGTCACTTAGAGGGCTGTGATTGAGGACAAATGAGTCTGCCATGATGTTTGGGGATATGTTGAAATAACTCAGTTCCTTTCAGGAAGGACTTGAGGTTGGAGGGCTCCACACCTGCCGGCAATTGGGCTGCTTGGCCAAAGGTACTCACTCTTGTGGGCTTTGTGTTGCCTGTCCTTAGTCCATGCCTCGTCAAGACCATCCAGTTCACCCTGAGTACTGTTGAGATTATTCACAATCAAGTATTTGTAGTCTTGATAACTTTACTCTCAGAAGACTTTTGGACCTGTGAGAAATGTCCCATTCTCTCCAAGAAATCTTCAAGGTCCTATAAAACATTTCTGTGGACTAAGGGTGTCATACTGCCTCCTAACCAGACACTTTCAGAAGAGATGTGCTGTAGAAAGCTCAGTCTGAAACCAATGTGTAGGAGGAATGGGGCAGCGGTGGAGGGAGATGGAAGCAACTGTAGTCAGCAGTTTGAGAAAGATGAATGCTTGGAAGAAGTGTGAAATGGAGGAGAAAGATTTGATCTAAGGATGCTAAATAAGTTGTCTCGATAGAATTTGGCGACTCACCTGGCGTGGCTAGAAAGGGAAGTAAGGAAGCTGTGCTGATTGAGCTTTCTGCTCTAGACACCTGGGCTGATAGACACTACCTGAGAGCAGAGGTGAATTCCACTCAATTTTAGGTTAAGAAAAATAAGTCATAATGACATGTTTACTGTGAGTGTAATTCTGTAACATCATTGCATTTCTACATAGCAAAAGTACAAAACGGCAGGCAAAATTTTAGCCTTTTATGTATAAGCAATGGCAAAATATTCATATTCCTTCTGTGTAAAATTTTAATCATCATGCTTTTATGCATAAAGAATGAACTGTGTAAATTTCCTCTCTTAATTTTTTTTTTTTTTGCTCTTTTTGAGACAGGGTCTCCCTGTAGCCCCAGCTGTCCTGGAACTCACACTGTAGACCAGGCGGGCCTTGAACTTACAAAGATCCGCCTGCCTCTGCCTCCCAAGTGCTAGGATTAAAGGCGTGCACTACCACACCTGGCCAAATTTCCTCTCTTAAGAAAAACAATCTGGGCCACATGTGGTGGTACATGCCTTTAATCCTAGCACTTGGGAGGCAGAGGCAGGTGGATCTCTGTGAGTTCAAGGCCAGCCTGGTCTACATAGTGAGTTCCAGGACAGCTGGGGCTACAGGGAGACCCTGTCTCAAAAAGACAGAAAAAAAAAAAAGGAAATTCTGGGGGTGATAGACTTATTGGGTCAAAGGTGCTTGCCTTTAAGCCAGATTGACCTGAGTTCAATTCTTGGGCCCCACACAATGGAAGGAGATAACTGACTCCTGCAAGTTTTTCTCTGCCCTCCGCACATGTGCTTGTGTGCATGCGTGCACACACACACACACACAGACAAATTAGAAGAGGAAGTCTCCAGTGTCTGGCAAGGAATGGCCTGTGAAGAATGAGGGGAGACAGGTATCAGGGACATTCTCTAAGTTTCTTGTGCCTGATGAAGCCAATCCCCAGGATAGGAATCACTACTAGAGCACTGCACTGAGAAAGGGGGGGATCGTGAGTTCAGTCTTGAAGACTTGTGCTGTAGGAGAAACAACTCGATAGAAATGGCATGTGCTTTGAATTGCAGATCCATACTTAAAAGAAGGTAAAGCCTAGGTTAGGACTCCCCCTGCCTAGCATTTCTCTTCCCCTAACACTTTATGATGATGATTTATTTGTCTAACTACTATTTTTTTTATTGTTTTTTTATGTGTATGAATGTACTGTCTGCATGCAGGTTGGTTCACCCATGTCGGCAATGCCTCGAGGTCAAAAGGGCATCGATTCCCCTGGAACTAGAGTTAGAGACGGTTCTTAGCTGCCATGTTGGGTGCTGGGGAATTGAACCCAGGTCCTCTGCAAGAGCAGCGTGCTCTTAACTCTGAGCCATCTCGTCTCCTCCAGCCCTTAACAACAGTTTTTTATTTATTTATTTCTTATGTATGAATGTACTGTCTGCATGTATGTTTTGTGCACCCATGTAGTCAATGCCGCGGAGGAGAAGAGGGTGTCAGATCCCCTGGAACTGGAGTTAAAGACAGTTCCAGCCACCATGTGGGGTGCTGGGAATTCAACCCGGGTCCTGCAAGAGCAGTCAGCGCTCTTAACCGCTAGGGCCATCCTCCAGCCCCTAACTATATTTTTCTTACAAGCCATTTTATTGAAGCTTGTCCATTTATGTCTAACTACTTTAAAAAAAATGTTCCATAATGGTTAGAACCATCAAAGACAGCCTTCTGGCATTATTTATTGAATCAAACTGAAGATCTAGACTCTAAGTAGTATTATAGACAGCTGCTCAGGACTTGCTAATCTTCCCTACTTTGACTGTAAACTACATTTTCTCCTCTCTCTTTAGATTATAATCAATATGCCCTGGCTTTTCCCACATGTCTTTCCTGGGCTAAGTTGAACCCAGTGATTTCTGCAGAATATTGAAGCTGATCTAACTACTAGAATTACTTTTCCAGGGGCTGGAGATGGCCTAGCGTTTAAGAGCGCCGACCACTCTTACAGAGGACCTGGGGTTCGATCCCCAGCACCCCATTGCGGGCCGAGAACCGTCTGAACACTCCAAGTTCCGGGAGAACGTCCAGTTCCAGGGGAATCCGACAACCCTCTTCTGACCTCCTGGCATGCACGACTGGGTGCACAAACTTTGCATCAGACATTACATTCATACACATCAAAAATAAATTTAAAAAAATAATTAAAAAAATTTTTTTTAAAAGATACTTTTCCCCTGAGCTAAGTGAAGGACTCCTTGCTTCAAGAGTAGGGATGTGGAAGGAGCCGGATAATACTATGTCCTTGAAGACTGGGAGATTTGGACAGGCATGGAGATGCTTCTAAACAGAAGAGATGTTCATGAACACAAAGCCCAGAATTCCTGTGGGAAAGAGCTAGTAAACAGATCAACAGAAATAAAAGGAAAGTTTGAACAGATAAGGTAGACAAAGAGTCTTGAATAACAGAATGGGGGGAGGGAGGATTGGATTTGAAAGGAATGGTAAGAAGAAGAACCACAGAAGACCTGTAGATTCCTAGCAGGGGACTGACATAGAAAGCAATTTCAGGGAGATTAATCTGGCAGCAGCCAGCAGGACTAATTGAAGAGATAAGAGATCAAAGGCAGAAGAACCAGCTCAGAGCCTGTTGCAGTAATGCAGGTGTGAAGAGATAAGGGGCTTAAGCAGACTATCATCTCAGAGATGAAGACAGATGAAGAGAATTTAGTGAATGACTGCTGGAAGGCAATGGAAGATTCAAGAGTAGCTTCTAGATTTCAAATTGTCATGGTACCCAGGAGACTTAATGTGCCCCTGGCAAAAAGAGGGTCTTTGTTTTCTGTAGAGAGAAATGAAACTGGAGATTACTATTTGTGTTACTTTGGCTGTAGAACATCCCCTTGTCACAAAAGTCACAGCTGTAGTGATTTCTGAGAAAATGATCAACTTAATGTAGTTTGACTTAAGGCATAGCCTTCATTAGACTGGGGATAAAGCCTAGCATGTGAGAAGTCCTGGGGTCTATCTTCAGCATGCAGAAACAATGCAGGGAGGTAGCGGTTTGGGTCTTTCAGCTATTTTTCATCCAGTCCCTAACCAAGAGGATGGCAAGACTCCAACTTATGATGTTTCAACAAATCTGCAGAATAGCCCTCTTAAGTCAGAGAGGTGAAAAAAACTTTTTTTTAAAAAAAACAATTTGGAGGTATTTCTTTTCCATACTTAGTGAAAAGTAAAGTGATAGTTGAGAGTGCTTTCATTCCTCAAATTTTATAAATGAATCAGAATGCTGTGGTCCTTCAACCACCCATGACTTTTCAAAATGATCTTACAAAATTAAGTGTTATGTGCTGTGAGAGAGAGCTGGGCCACTTCTTTAAACTTATGAGGAAAAACTGTTAGTTTGTTAAAAGCCAGTCATGAAAACTCTGTGCTCCATAATTCTGGTTTTTATAAGAATCTTCACAAGCTGTGTGATGCAGCTGTGCGTTCTTCATACTTCTGGCCCCTTTCTCCTCTCAGTCATCCATGTTAATAATTGACACTATTACAGTCATCTCTGTATGGAATTAGCCAAGATCAATAGCTTATCTTTTGACTAACGCTTTCTTCCTTGTAGTTAATGGCTCATCAAAGACATTCTCAAACAAAGATAAAAGTTTATATGATATATTGGCAAGGTGTCATATACAAGGTCTATAAAGGACCATTTTCAGGAACAATAATAGCAGGAGTGATCTCATAGTATGTCTAATCCCTGCAATAATGGTANAACTATTTTTATTGAAGCTTTGTCCATTTATGTCTAACTACTTTAAAAAAAATGTTCCATAAAGGTTAGAACCATAAAGACAGCCTTCTGGCATTATTTATTGAATCAAACTGAAGATCTAGACTCTAAGTAGTATTATAGACAGCTGCTCAGGACTTGCTAATCTTCCCTACTTTGACTGTAAACTACATTTTCTCCTCTCTCTTTAGATTATAATCAATATGCCCTGGCTTTTCCCACATGTCTTTCCTGGGCTAAGTTGAACCCAGTGATTTCTGCAGAATATTGAAGCTGATCTAACTACTAGAATTACTTTTCCAGGGGCTGGAGAGATGGCCTAGCGGTTAAGAGCGCCGACCATCTTACAGAGGACCTGGGTTCGATCCCCAGCACACCAGTGGCCGGGGGCCCTGAGAACCGCTGAAACTCCAATCAGAGAACTCCAGTTCCAGGGGAATCCGACAACCCTCTTCTGACCTCCGTGGCATTGCACGAACGGGTGCACAAACTTGCATCAGACATTAATCTCATACACATACAAAAATAAATTTAAAAAAAAATAAATTAAAAAAATTTTTTTTAAAGAATTACTTTTCCCCCTGAGCTAAGTGAAGGACTCCTTGCTTCAAGAGTAGGGATGTGGAAAGAGCCTGATAATACTATGTCCTTGAAGACTGGTGAGATTTGGACAGGCATGGAGATGCTTCTAAACAGAAGAGATGTTCATGAACACAAAGCCCAGAATTCCTGTGGGAAAGAGCTAGTAAACAGATCAACAGAAATAAAAGGAAAGTTTGAACAGATAAGGTAGACAAAGAGTCTTGAATAACAGAATGGGGGGAGGGAGGATTGGATTTGAAAGGAATGGTAAGAAGAAGAACCACAGAAGACCTGTAGATTCCTAGCAGGGGACTGACATAGAAAGCAATTTCAGGGAGATTAATCTGGCAGCAGCCAGCAGGACTAATTGAAGAGATAAGAGATCAAAGGCAGAAGAACCAGCTCAGAGCCTGTTGCAGTAATGCAGGTGTGAAGAGATAAGGGGCTTAAGCAGACTATCATCTCAGAGATGAAGACAGATGAAGAGAATTTAGTGAATGACTGCTGGAAGGCAATGGAAGATTCAAGAGTAGCTTCTAGATTTCAAATTGTCATGGTACCCAGGAGACTTAATGTGCCCCTGGCAAAAAGAGGGTCTTTGTTTTCTGTAGAGAGAAATGAAACTGGAGATTACTATTTGTGTTACTTTGGCTGTAAACATCCCCTTGTCACAAAAGTCCAGCTTGTGTGATTTCTGAGAAAATGATCAACTTAATGTAGTTTGACTTAAGGCATAGTCCTTCATTAGACTGGGGATAAAGCCTAGCATGTGAGAAGTCCTGGGGTCTATCTTCAGCATGCGGAAACAATGCAGGGAGGTAGCGGTTTGGGTCTTTCAGCTATTTTTCATCCAGTCCCTAACCAAGAGGATGGCAAGACTCCAACTTATGATGTTTCAACAAATCTGCAGAATAGCCCTCTTAGGTCAGAGAGGTGAAAAAAAAGAATTTTTAAAAAAAACTAATTTGGAGGTATTTCTTTTCCATACTTAGTGAAAAGTAAAGTGATAGTTGAGAGTGCTTTCATTCCTCAAATTTTATAAATGAATCAGAATGCTGTGGTCCTTCAACCACCCATGACTTTTCAAAATGATCTTACAAAATTAAGTGTTATGTGCTGTGAGAGAGAGCTGGGCCACTTCTTTAAACTTATGAGGAAAAACTGTTAGTTTGTTAAAAGCCAGTCATGAAAACTCTGTGCTCCATAATTCTGGTTTTTATAAGAATCTTCACAAGCTGTGTGATGCAGCTGTGCGTTCTTCATACTTCTGGCCCCTTTCTCCTCTCAGTCATCCATGTTAATAATTGACACTATTACAGTCATCTCTGTATGGAATTAGCCAAGATCAATAGCTTATCTTTTGACTAACGCTTTCTTCCTTGTAGTTAATGGCTCATCAAAGACATTCTCAAACAAAGATAAAAGTTTATATGATATATTGGCAAGGTGTCATATACAAGGTCTATAAAGGACCATTTTCAGGAACAATAATAGCAGGAGTGATCTCATAGTATGTCTAATCCCTGCAATAATGGTATTTATAAATCTCAAGCATTTTCCTTCAGGCAGTTACAGAGCCAAGATTTGGGACAGACCATTTTTCCCCCTTTAAAAAAAAAAAATTCTTCTTCTTCTTCTTCTTCTTCTTCTTCTTCTTCTTCTTCTTCTTCTTCTTCTTCTTCTTCTTCTTCTTCTTCTTCTTCCTCCTCCTCCTCCTCCTCCTCCTCCTCCTCCTCCTTCTTCTCAACATCCATTCTGACAAAATTCTTTTTTCTTCACTTGGCTTCTTTAACAACACAAGCCTGATCACACTCCTCCTGCTTAACATCTTCCAATGGGGTCCCCCCTTAAAATAAACATGATTATCCTTGACGTGTCCCAAATGGCTTTTATGAGGTCTGCCCCCCACACGCTTTCAAGGTGCCCTGATACTTCTTTCTACCTCAGGGGGCTTGCTTCAGCTACTGATCTGTTCTGTTTCTTGACCTTCAGGCTTTCCTCACCCTTACAACAAGACATTATATTTGTAATTCCTGCGTTTTTTGAATGTTCTTATCTATTCTTTGTCTAGTCTACTCTTACATTTGCACCAGAGGCAGGATGCCTTTATGTGTTTTTTTTTTTTTTTTGTCTTTTTGAGACAGGGTCTCCCTGTAGTCCCAGTTGTCCTGAAACTTGCTATGTGGACCAGGCTGGCCTTGAACTCACAGAGATCTGCCTGCCTTTGCCTCCAGAGTGCTGGGATTAAAGGCGTGCACCACTGAGCCTGGCACTTGTATTTTCTTTATCAGGAGAGTAGAAATGGTTTCTACCTTACTGGCACAAAGGAACAGATAATCAAATACATGAACTCTGAAATCGGCTGGTGGGCCCATATTTTGATATTGTTTCCTTCCGTTCTTTAATTCATTTATTTCTGTCAGCCCCATTGCAGTTTTCTTTGTGTGAAGCTTCATAGTCATGTCTCCATGTTAATTGTTTCTATGAAGCCCGGCTCCCCACCGCTGCTTGTTCTCTGCAGCCAGTTCTCTAAGGGAGGCAAAATAATGGGAGGTAGTGAAACAGGCAGATTTTGGGGTCTCTCAAACTTACCTGTACGCTGGCTTTTTTACAAGCTGTTTAACTTTTCTGAGATTTTTGCTTTCTTGTCACTAAGATAATTGTAGCAGCTAATCCATTAGGCTGCTGTGAGGATGAGGTGGGGAGTGAAGTAAAAGGCTTAGTAAATGTTGGCTGCTCTCAAACCATGGACGTTAATCCTGTGTTCTGGTGTTTGTGTCTTCGCTGGCCCTGTTCTCTCCTGCTTTCCTGTGCGTTTCTGCACATTTATCGCAGATCCTGTCTACCACGAGCCACTTTCCCCCACGCACAGTGAGCCTTCACAAAGCTGTTATTCCTCCAGCTTCTCCAAAGAGGCCACTCTGCTTTAGAAAGTTTATTTGATTTCTATTTTCATAATATCCACATTATCTATCTAGAGGGACTGCCATGAATGCACTTATCACAACACGAACCTAATCTGATGTGAGTCTTTTGTGCATGGCTTCTTGCATAAACAATTCACTTTATTTCCCATATGATTCTGGGGACCATGCTCTCATTTTAGCTTTTCTTCTTATAAACATTGTGCACAAAGAGGCTTTCCTCTGAAAACTACTCCCGCCCCTCCATGTTTTAATTAGGGAAAGCTGGGTAAAAATTTTCCTCTTTGTAAGAATTCACTGGGTGCTGATTTGCATATGGCTCCATGAAACGGACCATTAAAGTGCAACGGACAAGCTTCCCCATCGCTCAGCCATCTCTGTCAGCTTTCATCCCAGTATGTTTCATCTAACATGCTGGTATCTTTGAGAAAAACAAAACAAAACAAACTAATATGTAATATATATATATATATATATATATATTTTTTTTATGTGTAGGCTTGTGATTTATCTTTCTGGAAACTATTTTAGTGGAAGGAATAATGTCACCAATCCTGAAACCTTTATTTTCAGTTCCTTTGAGTCTATAATCTTACCCTCTAGGTTTTCTAGTCTTCTTTTCTTTTTGTCTGCTTACACTTCCTCGTCTTTTGTTATTACCTTCCCATTCTACATCCGGGGTCTGAAACCCAATAGGCTTCTGGATGTTAACAGGAGAAATGAGCCGGTGCTAGGTTTGTCTTACTTCTGCTCAGCAAAGTGCCCCACCTCTTCCTCCTCCCCTAGTCTCGTTTGCTGCTTTATTTATTTATTTATTTTTTTTGACAATTATAAGCAAAACTAATTATGAAGAATTTGGATGAAGTTACTGACAGACATTTCCTTAGGTCCCTGGGTAGACTCTGCAACCCTGAAAATGATATCACAAGATACAAAGGTGGCTCCTGCTTCAGGCAGGAATTGTATATTCAATTTGGGTTTGTTTGGTTTTTTTTTTTTTTGGTTTTCGTTTTTTTTTTTTTTTTTTTATGTTTTCCAGCTGTCCTGGAACTCACTCTGCTGTAGACCAGGCTGGCCTTGAACTCACAAAGATCCACCTGCCTCTGCCTCCCAAGTGCTAGGATTAAAGGTGTGAGCCACCTCACCCGGCTTCAATTTGGGTTTTTTTTTTTTTTTAATTTTTATTTATTTCTGTATGTGTATGCAATGTAGTGTCTGCATGCAGGTCTGTGCACCCAATGTCGTGCAATGCCACGGAGGTCAGAAGAGGGTTTCGATTCCCCTGGAACTGGAGTTCTCCTCGGAATTTGGAGTTCAGCACGGTTCTCTCGGCCGCCATGTGGGTGCTGGGATCGATCCCGGGGTCCTCTGTAAGAGCGTCGGCGCTCTTAACCGCTAGGCCATCTCTCCAGCCCCTCAATTTGGGTTTTAAAAATAGTCTGTACTTCAAAGATGAATATTAGCCAATTGGAGATTAAAGGCAATAATATAGATGCACTTGATTATTTTTTCTGTTTATAACAACTTATGGTACATATATCACACAATTAGCTTTGCTAATGGGGATTTGGAACCAAAACCAATATGTTTCAAATAATACTTGGATTGATTGGACAAACAAGAATGTATAATTTTTTTGTATAATCTTGAAATTCATGTGGGTCAGCGAGATGTGTGAAATCCATTAATGACCATCACGAATGAGGTAGTGATTTTACGTTGAGTTCTTAACTATTAACGAAGGTGAGAGGAACGGGAGAGTAAAGTTGTGAGTCACCGTCACATGACTGCAGCCTGACTCCAGGCCTCAGATGTCCCACAATGCCAAAGTTTTTGAGTGAAATATAACCTCACAGTGAATTCTGATTCCAGTTTACTCTTCCTTTGTCCCCCTACAACCAAAAAAACAAAACACCACTGAAGGTAAATTAAATTATATTTGATTACATTACAAAATTCCATTCAGTATCTGGGCAGCCATTGCCATATTAGAAGTCCAGCGTACATTCCGCACAGGGGCACGCTCCGTGCTGCTGGGCGCGGGCCCTCCCGCTTTATCCAGCCTGCATTCCGCACAGGGGCACACTCTGTGCTGCTGGGCTCCGGCCCTCCCACTTTATCCAAGCACTTTGTGAAGGACAGGAGACAGTTAAAGGAACACAAATGTGCCTATGCACTTTCATTATGAACAAACCAGTTTTTGTTTATGTGGAACAAATGGAAAGTTAGAACCCTTGAAACTTGAGTACGATTTGTCTCATTACAGCAATGTTACCAATTGCAATAAATCAAGTTTCTTAAACTTCATTCAAAAAGCCAAGTGTAGATTGGTGGAGCAGAAAATAAGAATGGCCCATTTCAGTAGATTTCAGTAGTTCTCAACTGTGTTTGGTTTGTTGACCACTTGGTAGGGTAATAGAACATTGAAAATTTTAATTCCTCAGATGTATTTTGCATATAGATGATCTAGGGTTTTGTTAAAATGAAGATTTTTTTTCTGTTTGCTTTTTTTTTTTTTTGGTCTTTTTGAGACAGGGTCTCAACTGTAGCCCCAGATGGCTTGGAACTCACTATGTAGACCAGGCTGGTCTTGAACTCACAGAGATCCGCCTGCCTCTAATTCCTGAGTGCTGGTATTAAAGGCATGCACCACCAAGGCCGGCTTGTTTGCTTTTTGAGACAGTGTCTTACTGTGGGCCCCGACTCCCTGGAACTTGCTTTGCAGACTAGGCTGGCCTCAAACTCTCAGAGATCTGCCTGCTTCTGCCCCCGCCCCCAAGTGTCAAAAGTAAAGGAGTGTGCCACCATGCCTAAAGGGCCAAAAAATGAAGATTCTTATTAAGTAACACTGAGTTGAGCCCCAAGGTTCTGCACAGCTCAGGTGGTGCTGATGTGGCTGGTTCAGGCATCACATTTGAATTGCAAGGTAGTATAGCCTGTGGCCACTTCATCTGCCCTAGGTTGTCAGTGTAATTAACAGGCAGATGTGAGTTATTTTCAATTACTTTTTATATTCTAAGTACATTATTAGCTCATACTGGACTACAGAACTATGGATTCTATTCTTATTTCACATTTGAAAAGGATTCAGAATGGTTTTCATGCCACCTGAGGGAAAATTTAAAGTGACTTGGAAACAGCAGCGCTTGAATCCTGCCCTCAGGACTGTAGTTCGAATATGAAATGTCCATCACAAGTTCATGTGCTTGAACACTGGGTTCCCAGATGGTGGCACTATTTGGGGACGCTGTAAATCTTTTCAGGTGTTGGTCCCTTGCTGGAGGAAGTGGGACATTATGGGAGGGCCTTGAGGTTTTATAGTGAGGCCTTGCTTCCTGTTCACTGTTGGCTTCTGACTATGAATGCAATGTGACCAGATGCCTCCTTCCCCATTACCATGCCCCACACTGCCGTGATGAACCGTATCCCATAGACTGTAAGCCCAGATAAACTCTTTCTCCCCTAGGTTGCTTCCTGTAAGGTATTTGGTCGCAGCAATGAGAAAAATAACTAATAAACTCAGAGATTCCTATTTTTATTCTTCTGGGAGTGCAGCCTAAGTGTTGGAACTCTCCAGATAGTTATTTGAAAGCCACATTGAGCAGCCCCACTTGGGGGAAGGCATGCACAGGGTACTGTCCAGTGAGGAATGCCTTTTAAAGGGTAAATATGTAATACAAGGAAAATAACATGTATTTTAGGGGAATTCAAGAGAGAGAAGTGAAAAACTGCTATGCAGTAAAGAGCTAAGTGATAGTCTACGGGCTGCCTCAAGTCCAAGAAGAGGGTGTGACTGAATGGACGCTTCCTGGGTACCAGCAGTTTGGAGGAGACTGAGTCCCACCTTGTTCCTTGTTCTTATTGGTGCTGAAGCACCACCAGGTAATAACGCCTTAGGGTTCCAGGTGGATGGTCTGGAGCCAGAAGGGAAATGGATAAGGAATGCATGTTTGTAATGACTGCTAATCTCAGGTCTAATGTTTTCATTTTGGAGCTGCTTAATGAAAGCAGAGGAAATACAATGAAACACTTTTAAATTCACAATAATAGTAAAACTTGAAGGGGCATGCTGTCCTGCAGACCTCCAGACCAGGGCAGGAGGCACCATCAGCTGGTGCAACACAATCTGCAGAGTTCATGATTAAGCTACGTTTACAATGCTTTTGAGAATGAGCCCCATTTTTTTTTTTTTTGTATCAAAGCAGCACAAACAATATCAGTAAAAAAAAAGTAGTACACAGCATGGGTTGCCTGCACCCACAGCTCATACTGGTTGTGCTCTGGGCAAAGGGACTTTGTAACAGTCATAATGCAGCTAACACAGGCTGTGTGAGCCTGGGGCTGAGAAGCTGTCTAGACGCTTTAGTTTGGATGTGATGTCATCCTAGAAAACTCACCCTTGACCTTTTTACAGGGAACATGTATTTATATATTTATAAGGTTTCAGAAAGTAATTCTTTTGTGAACCAGAAACCAAGAGACACCTGGTGAACAGTAAATATCTAGACGGTCAGAAACTAAATCTGAACACCTTTATCAGAGAGGCACCACCCCGTTCAAGTGAACAAAAGGTTCATGGTTTTCTCTTTCTCAAAGAGTTCACTTCTGTTTGTGATCTTTCAGCCAATAGGGGATTTTGGTTACAAACTCTTATCCTTCTATCTGCTGCCTGCTTTGCAGCTGTTTAAGGTTCCTATTGGGCACTGCCATTATCTTGATTTCAATTTAGCCACTAGATCCTCAGCCCGACAGCCCAACTGGAGATAGTTTTGCCTCTTCCTGCTTCTTTCCTTCAGGTAACGGTTGGTGCAACAAAGGCAGAGCGATAGTGTCCTGTCATGAAGGGGCCGCTGGAAACACAACAGGCTCATCCCCGGCCACAAAGGGGCCCTTGTGGCTTGTTTATCTATAGGCTGCTGAAAACCTAGGAAGTCACTTTGTTTGACTAGAATAAAAAGCTTGAAATGATCTCAGGCACAGATTTTCTTTCATTAAAAAGAAAGATCAAAGGATGAAAGTCTCATCTCCAAATCTCACGTTCCCTGTTCTCTCATGTCACCACGGTAAAAGGCACTGAGCAAACGATATGTAATTATTAACTGATGGATTCCTTACGAAGATTTTCAACTACAGCTCCCAGTATTAATCTGCTTTGTTCATGCATTTAGCTCCCTCATCAGTCAAGACCCAAAAGCAGTACTTTGACAGATGGGGACCTCCAGTGTAAGTATAGAGAGTGCATGACACACATCTAGATCAGAAATCATGCAACACACTGCAATCACTCACCTTCTGCGAAGATGATTTAGTCACAAAACAGTTGTGGCAGAGACTTGACAAGTAATAATTGAAGACAATTACTTGCAACCCAATTTCCCAAACATGTAGCTGATAAGAATGTTCTTCATGGGAGGAAATACTTATTCTCATTTATGTGAAGGATAGGTATATGTTCTGAGCAGAGGACACAAGAACCACTCCATGACCTTTGTGTGTCTGTGCTTATGGTCTATGTAAGGACTGTGAGTCTATGCACTCGGGTATTGTGGGGCTGCCTGTGACCATCTCAGTCTGTGTACAGTGATGCACGGCTTGTAGCTTCTGGACTTGTGCAGTACTAAGTGCTTCAGGACAAACGGGTAGATCTTACTTTCCTAATTTCAGGACTTAAAAAACATCAGTCTTCATTCAACCGAAAGTTGAAATCCAAAGAAGCTCAGGCAATTTAAAGACCCAAAACAAAACAAAACCCAAATATGAACAAAAAAAATCTAGATTGTCCTATCCAATTTTCTAGATAAAAGAATGATTTCTGATATGAATTTAGAAACAAAAATATTAACAGGAATTTAGGACAAGGTCTTGAAAATAGATATTTTGTCCTGAGACTCCAACAACTTTTGAGTGCAGGTGTTATAATTAAATCTCTGCCATGACTGCCCATATTCCAGGAATGGGACCCCAACTCCATACATATCATCAATCCAGGGACAAAGTAAAGCAGACAACTGGACATTGTAGTGTTCCTCCCCAATTTATCACAGTATTTTTTGTGATGACAGCTGTACTTACAGAGATTGGAGGCTTCGCAGGTTCTGTAGAGCTTCTGTAGGTACCTGTCTTAGCTGATTATTCTGCAGCATACTGTATGAGAAAACAAATGAAGAAAGACATAACATTAACAATAGTTAACAATAACTGACCACAACACAAGTGACAGTACTGGGGATAGAAAGTAAAACACAGATTTAAGATTGATAGTCATAAGGTAAGGCTTTTATTTTATTTTTTTATTTATTTTTTTTATTTTTTATTTATTTTTTTTAAATTTATTTCTGTATGTGTATGAATGTACTGTCTGAATGCAGGTTCGTGCAATGCCGCGGAGGTCAGAAGAGAGTGTCGGATTCCCCTGGAACTGGAGTTCTCCTGGAATTGGAGTTTCAGACGGTTTTCAGCCGCCATGTGGTTGCTGGGGATGGAACCCGGGTCCTTTGCAAGAGCGGTCGGCGCTCTTAACTGCTAGGCCATCTCTCCAGCCCCAAGGCTTTTATTTTAAAGGAGATTCAGGGAGGGTTTCTCTGAAGGGATACTATTGGAAGAGAGATCAGAATGGAGGTAAGGAGTAAATCTTGTGAGTCTGTGGGGGGAATCATTGAGGATGTGGTGGCACACACCTTTAATCCCAGCACTCAGGAGCAAAAACAGGCAGATTTCTATGCGATTGAGGCCAGCCCGGTCTACAGAGTGAATTCCAGGCCAGCTGGGACTACAGGGAGACCCTGTCTCAAAAACAAAAAGTTCCCGAGGGTGGGAGAAGGAAGAGCAAGAGCTTCTGCTGGAGCTCACTGGGCTTTGGAGGAGCAGCGGACGGCAGGCACTGCCGGGGTGGAATGTGGAGAGCAATAGATTGGTGGGGAGGGGAGAATGAGGTGATTGCATGGGAGACTTAGATGATGTGACATACGAGGAGAACCCCCTTTTGAAAGGTTCAAGTAGGAGAATGATGTGATCATTTCTATTTAAAGGGTTATCATGGCAGTTGTATAGCTAAAATGCAAATAAAGATGACAGTAAGAGCTTACGAAAGGCCTTCACCTGTGCATGCTGATGCTTTGCGATAAACATACATGTGGTGTGTGTGCATGTAAGTGCTTACACTTTTGCCATCTCCTAAGCTGAATAGCTTTTTTTTTTTTTTCAGAGCATTGAGAGTATTCACTGCAAATACCTGACAATAATGAAATAAAAAAATGTATCGTTGCTAGCAGGAAAACAGCATGAAAAAATCCTATCTCTTGTTTGGTACATTTTCAGAAGTGTTTACAACATAATAATCTTATCGTGTGTGTGTGTTTAGTATTTCATGGTTTATATAAGCCTGAATAAGAAGACTATTTCAGAGAAGTAGAAATTAAAAAAAAAATGTCAATGGGCTTAGTGGTTAAGAGCATTGGCTGCAAACTACCTACAAGTCGGCTAACAACTGGCCATAATAATTCCAGTTTCAGGAGATCTGATGCCCTCTTCTGAACTCTGCAGGGATTGTACTTATACACATGCAGGCAATACACTCATACACATAAAATAAAAATAAATATAATATTTTTTTAAAGAAATGTTTCAATTTAACAGGTCAAAAACTTATATTTGGATTTTTGAAATGATAGACCTGCTCTCTCAACTCTACAACTGAAACTTATTTCTGTAAAGTGACAGGTTAAGATTCAACCCCAGGTGTGTCTAAATACAAAGCCTGGTGTCTTTCGCCTTGTACCAGGAAGGATTCTCCAGAGGAGTACTTGTTAAAGGCACACATTCTCAGGTCCTCTGGGACATGCACTGGCTACACACACGGCTCTGCACACGGATTCTCACATCTGACCACGTCTGCCCTACCACATGGCCCGAGGGAAATCATAGATTTCTCCATGCCTCAGTGGGCAACTAGTGAGTCCCACCTCTAGGCTTATTGTGATGATTCAAGGAGTGAAAGTACTCAGAACAATGCTTGCTATGTGGTCAGCATTCAATACAAGCCAGCTCTTTTAACTTGCCTTAATAAATCCTTTCTCAAAACTAATGTAATAGTGGGATTGTGCTGAAATGAATGTGACATTTTAATTGAGTTGGAGAAAAATAAAACTCTACAACAATGTTCTTAAAATGTAGGGCTTATCAGAATCCACAGCAAGGCTTGTTAAAATACAGACTATTTGGCCTTACTTGCAAAGTTTCTGGACAGTAGGTCTGGGTAGGGGATATGGATATGAACTTCTAACAAGCTAGCACTGCTGAGGGCCACTACATCCTAAAGATCACCATGTTATGCCCTTTCTAATTGAAAAGGGGTTTGGTAATGAAAATATGAAATCTATGTAATACCTTCATGTATATAAATATTCATTTTTTCATATACCAATAAAATATGAAAAATATTTGTAAGTCATAATATTTATATTTTTTTCACTGTGATTGAGATTTTGTTTTCTATTGAACATAACATGCCATTCTTTTTTTATAAGAATATATTTTTTGCCGGGCCTGGTGGCACACGCCTTTAATCCTAGCACTTGGGAGGCAGAGGCAGGTGGATCTCTGTGAGTTCAAGGCCAGCCTGGTCTACAGAGTGAGTTCCAGGCCAGCTGGGGCTACAGGGAGACCCTGTCTTGAAAAGATAAAAAAAAAAGGATTTTTTTTATTTTATTCTTTATTTTTTATGTGTATGAATGTACTGTCTGCATGTAGGTCTGTGAACCTGTACCATTGCAATGCTTCGGAGGTCAGAAGAGGGTGTCAGATTCCCCTGGAACTGGAGTTAAAGATGGTTCTCAGCCTCTATGTGGGTGATGAGGATGGAACCCGGGTCCTCTGCAAGAGCAGTCGGCACTCTTAACTGCTGAGCCATCTCTTCAACCCATAACGTACCATTTATATTCCAATAGTTCTACTCAACTAATTTCATTATGTTAAACTTGAATTTAACTAAAATGTTTTAAGTGTCTCAAATGTATTGGCTTCTTATGAGGAAAGTTAAATTTTAGAGAGAGCTCACATTTCACATACCAGTTAGAGAATTAGAATTGCAACTTGAATTCCATATTTTGTATAATTTAACTGAATAACAAAAGTTTAGACTTAGTGTATTTATATATTGCCAAGAAGTTTCAAATCATTAATTATAGGTGCACCAATACATTTGCGAAGATATTAATTTCATGAGAAAGTTAAATGATGATATGGTACAGATAATGGGTTTAGCTTTATAGTGATAGGTACAATGTATATATTAAAGAAATTCTTCTCTGCTTTACTGTTTAACGGCAAACTTTTTCTTTCTTTTTTAAAGTTTTATTTTTTAATTGAATTTTTGATTTCATATAATATAGTTTGATGTGATTTAATGTCTCTCTCTCTCTCTCTCCCTCTCTCTCTCTCAGATAATATATATATATATATATAAATACAACCTATAGAGTCTGATTTGTGTTCCCAAATGTTCAGTGTTCCATCCACTGGGCCCACCAAGAGTCCCATCCCTGCGAGACACAGGCACAAGTCCTACATAAGCTCAAACTAAATTCTTTTTCTTTCTTCTGACAGCATCTCACTACGAGGCCCTGGTTGATCTGCAATGTACTATGTAGCCCAGGCTAGCCTGAAATTTGTGGCAATCCTCCTGCCATATCCCTCTCAGTGCTGAATTGAAGACGTGAGCTGCTGGGCCTCATTTAACATTAAAACTAGGTTTTTCTAGAAAGTTTCAAAAATTAGAAAAGATAATAGATAGTTAGAAAGCTTTTGTTTAGTGAACAAATTTCTTGGTTGTCTTCTATGTCTGGCTTCAGAAAATGGACCTTAAGTAAGACTTAATAATGACAGATTTTAAAGCTACCTCCAGGCTACTTCCAAGTAATTTAATGCTTCAAACACTGCTACCAGTAAAATTCTAAAATGAAACTTTAAAAATAGCAATTATCAATTAAGTCCTGATCTCTTCCTATAATGAACCTTTGTTTAATTACTCTGAAAAGACAGACAAGACTAACTTATCTCCATTACACCGGTATAAGTCCCCAGTGAGTTAATTAGAAAATTCTGGGTTTTTTCATCTAAGATATTTCAGCAGGAGACCAAACAATTAAAGGGTTTATAGTACCACAGAGTGCAATTAAAATAAAAAGCAATCACATAGTTGCTAATATCTTTCACAAATATTCCTTACTAACTACATGCAATATAAACAGAATGTAACATGTTCTGAGTTGGATGTAGGCATATAACTTCATTTTTATCATTTGAAAATTGGTAAGAAAAAAAAATGAAATGTGTTTCTTAAAGACAAAACATGATTTTATATTTTAATTTTTTTTTCCTGAGCATGTTTAAGATATTATTTCATACAGCATCTTCATAGTTCTCTACCTGTGCATTTTTAAGTTTTTATTTTCTTTTTGTTCCTTTTCTCTTTTCTGACCAATAAGGCTAAAAATGAAGAGATGGCTAGACAAATAGACAGACACACACATGAGGAGCAACTTGCTGAATAGAGACTTAGTGGCAACTGATGGCCTAATTCTTCTTTTTTTCTTTTCCTTTTGTCTTTTTGGGACAGGGTCTCCCTGTAGCCCCAGCTAGCCTGGAACTTACTGTGCAGAGCAGGCTGGGCTTGAACTGACAGGGATCCCCTACCTCTGCCTCCTGAGTGCTGGGATTAAAGGCCTGTGCCACCACATCTAGCCTGATGGTCTAATTCTTATTCTTTCAGTTTTCTGTTAACTGTCTAGTGTATGGACACCATGCAACCACCAAGCCTGTACCGTAGATCAACAAATCTGTCATTATGGGGGGGATTCTGGCTCCTAGTGAGTTTTCTATTGTTACTTTCACCTATCACCACCTTATGGTTTTGGTTTGGTGCTGGGTGATAGGATGGATGCTTTTCTTGATTAGGGGTTCACACTGGAAAATGAACTTCAGTTGAGGACAGCCTCATTCATAATTTCATTGGATAGAATATTTTGTAGTACATAACCAAATAGTGTATTTTTATTAGGATCAATATTTACTGGGACAATAGTCTTAAATATTAATGATAAAAAGTCATAATAATAAGATTCCAAATATAAAACAGCCCTCTCGAATAACGGCTGTGGCCATCTTTACTCTTCGCCTTAGCGGACTGGGTCATTGGTACCTTTCTCTTGATTTACCATGCCTCTCCTTATCCACTCTATACAAATGAAACATTACTTTTATATAGTCTTTCCAGTCAGTTTTGAATTTTATAAAACATGTGAGAGGGCTGGGCATGGTAGGCCACACCTTTAATCCTCACACTCTGGAGGCTGAGGCAGGTGGATCTCTGTGAGTTCCAGGCCAGCTGGGGCCACAGGGAGACCCTGTTGCAAAAAGACCAAAAGAAGCAACAGGCAGTCCCCAAATAAATAAACTACTATATAATTGTCACAACATGAAATTTGTATATAGATAAATGAAATTAACATGAAATGTTTATAAAGCAAGCTTTAACAAAATTCAGTGCTTCTTTCTCTTTGCTTTTTATTTCTCTGCTAATCTAATGACAGTGATTTCAGAGAAGTTTCAGAACATAGCTATATATATATATATATATAATACATATATATGATTTGTTTTGTGTTGTTTGAGATGACTGAATAAGTACCATTTTAAATTAACATGTCATTAGAAATCCTTTAATTTTAGGAATAGAAAAGTAACTCAATCATTTTGAAAGAATCTATTTATTCCATTTCAATTTTCCTGTACAAAATATTATACTATGTAGAAATTTTTATAAAACCTTTCAGCGGGGCTGGAGAGATAGCCTAGCGGTTAAGAGCGCCGACCGCTCTTACAGAGGACGCCGGTTCGATCCCCAGCACCCACATGGCGGCTAAGAACCGTCTGAAACTCCAATTCCAGGAGAACTCCAGTTCCAGGGGAATCCGATACCCTCTTCTGACCTCCGCGGCGTTGCACGACACGGGTGCACAAAC